>SJYA01002524.1:2344299-2370333 GCA_006410615.1 Neotragus moschatus
AAAAATCCCAAACAAAAATCCCGTCACAATGGAAGAAATATAAGGGTCTCTGTTATCCAGGGGGACCGCAGCATTTATTCAAACCACTGTGGCCAAACTAAGCAGATCCCCCAGCACACCCGCGCCACCCTCCCCACCCCCACCCCGCCCCTGCCCCTGCCGACACCCACTGACACACTGGAAAACAATTCTACACAGGCACACTAATCGGAACAGCCATGGTGACACACACTCAGTCCATCACAGCATGGACAAATGCAAAATCAAACAGAAAATGACCCACGTTGAGAACCAGCTCCTCAGGACTCTGACCTCAGGGGCCCCCCACGTGACTCTGAAACTTCATAAGCGTTATGTCAGCCTACAAGGAAAAGACTGGGAACCAAAATCTTACGCTTCTTAAAAGGGCAATGCCACAAAACATTTTCTAACTGGTTTTTCTTCCTAGAACCGTTCTCATGGAAGGATGTCTAGACCTACCTGACTTTTAAAGAACACTTCCCCCCACAGACACACAATGATCTTTTTGATATTTTCAAGGAATGTCAAAAGGAATTATCTTTTCGTATGAACGGAGTTGAACTCCAAGAACTTTAGAAATGATAATGGTGCAGGGATGGGTATGAGAATGCTGCCTATTTTGCATTCATTTTTCCTCAAAAGCACTCGGGCTGCCTTATAAATATAAATATGCTAATCCACACACTAGCTCCTGGTTAGAGAGCAGATCTGAAACTTTCTTTTACACAGGAGGATATGTCTGTATAAATTTACTCAGAATTTGCTTAGTCAAAATGAGCATGAGATGGGCTAGTGATTTGGGGTTTTTTAACTGAATGAACATTCATGTTGAAATTTAGATCAGCTGTGTTGATCTAAAATGGACTTGATTGGTGATTTAGAATTTGTTCCATTGGCTACCGGAGAAGGCAATGGCACCCTATTCCAGTACTCTTGCCTGGAAAATCCCATGGATAGAGGAGCCTGGAAGGCTGCAGTCCATGGGGTCGCTAAGAGTCAGACAGACTGAGCGACTTCACTTTCACTTTCATTGGAGAAGGAAATGGCAACCCACTCCAGTGTTCTTGCCTGGAGAATCCCAGGGATGGGGGAGCCTGGTGGGCTGCAGTCTCTGGGGTCACACAGAGTCGGACACGACTGAAGTGACTTAGCAACCATTGGCTACAGCAATTAGAAGGGGAGTAGGGAGATGAGGCAAGGCTTTCTTATTGGCTGAAAGACATATATGTTACCCCTAAAGGAGGTGCTGATACCCAGTAGGCTTTTTGGTAACCAGTAATGTTTAATTAGAACAGACTCAGACACTAAAGAAACTGCCTGCAATGCAGGAGACACGGGTTCCATTCCTGGGTTGGGAACATCCTCTGGAAAAAGGAGTGGTTACCCACTATAGTAGTCTTGCCTGGAGAATTCCATGGACAGAGGAGTCTGGTGGGCTACAGTCCATGGAGTGGCAAAAAGTTGGATATGACTGAGTGACTAACAGGAAAGCTACTAGGGCTTCCTTAATGGCACTACTGGTCAAGAACCTGTCTGCCAATGCAAGAGATGCAAGAGATGTGGGTTTGATCCCTGGGTTGTGGAAGATCCCCTGGAGAAGGGCATGGCAATCCACTCCAGTATTCACACCTGGAAAATCCTATGGACAGAGAAGCCTAGTGGGCCACAGCCCATAGCGTCACAAAGAGCTGGACAGGACTGAAGTGACTTTTCACGGACACAGGCAAGCAACTAATTCCTCAGTAATAATATCCCACACTTGTAAATAGCATGGAAGAAAAAACAACAAAAAAAACCCCCACTTTATTTTATGTAAAAACAGCTTTTACAGGGAAATAGTAGAGCTTAGGGTCATGAATAATTGTAAGCCAGGGTAAGATAAAATGTATTCACGGTGATAATTTGGTTAACATTGCCACTAGAATAATTTGTCAGGTACTCTTTCCTCTAATCTAGTTGGCTGTGTTTGAATATGTTAGTCTCAAATTTGGAGAACCCATTAATTAGTTTATCAGATAGTTACTGATCCCTTGATATGTACATAGCAATACTCAGTTTTCTGGGTGTTGTAGAGACAGGATTAAAAAAAGTATAATGTAGCATTTCTCAGCACTTTATAATGTTATTGGGAAATAAATATATCCACATCAAAGTTAAATAAATGACATGTGAGTAAATAAAATACAAAAAAAAGAAAAAACAGATATCATAAGATAACAAGTGGTTATTGTGGTTTTAAGTAACAAATGAATGTTGGGTTATGAGAGAGTATGTGTGCCCAAGTGAGCACACTGCAAACGTGTGCCCAAGTGAGCACACTTCCATGCCCACACTGCAGGCATGGAAGGCTTTCTGGAGGAAGTGATGGTGCAGCATTTGGGCAGGAGAGAGTGCATTCTGTTGAGGAAGTGGGAGATGAGATAAATACCTTTGATCAGACCTGTCCAGCTGAGGAAGAGGTGGGACATTTACATTGCTCAGGGTAAGAGAAGGGTTGGAAAGATTTGCCTAGATTCATAGAATCGTAGAATTCTAAACCTGAAATGATCCTAAAAGAATCAGCTAGGCCTCCAGTTCTCAAACATGGCTGCACACTGAGCTTTAAAAGAATCCACTGCGTGGGTCTCACTCCAGACATTCTGATTTGAGTCATCTGGGGTGAGGGCTGGAAGACTCCATATTTAAAGCCTCCCCAGGTGATTCTAATATGCAGCCATCATTTGAGGACCACTGATTTTAGTCCAACTGTCCAATTTTACAAGACAAGGGCCACCTGCAAATCTGCCCATGCACAGCTGGTAAGAAGCCAGGCTCTGTCCCCTTGTTCCACTCCAGGCTATTTGTCTTTAACAGTGTATTGTGTAGTACTCTGGGGACCAGGCCAGAGGGTTGGATTTTTGCCATAAAGGTCATGAGGAACCACTGAAGGTTTTTGTGCAGGAAAGTGGCACATTAAAAACAAATGGTCCTGCAATTCCTGGTGGACTTCAGAATTGAAAGGAATCAATATACCCTACAAACGCACAAAAATGAGGCTGTCCAAGTGAGTACGTTTTCTCTCTGAAATTTAAGTGTGCCTGGCTGTAATTTGAATTTTAAAATAATATTGTGATAATTTATGTATTATCATATTCAGATAAGGAGAACTGGGCTTCACTAACTTTGTGCCTATATCTCAGTTCTAGAAAGAACTTTCTTCCGGCCAGTTAGCTCTGTTTTTTTTACATTTTTCTTTGATTTTTCTCCTCACCTCTGCAACCATCTAAGTGTTTCATGTTTCATTTCCTTTTCATCTTTCCTCTGCTCTCCCCCCTTCACCAATCAAGGACATTTGTTAATTGCTCACAATATGCCCATGCATATTTATATGCCCACACCTCCCAATCCCTTTATTATCCATAGAGCAGTGTTGTCCAATAGAAATATAGTTTAAGCTACAGATGTAAAAAGAAACAGGCTAAGTTAATTTTAATAATTTTTTTAACCTGATATATTCAAAATTTTATCATTTCAACATGTTACCATTCTCTTTTTGATGCTAACTCTTTGAAATCGGCTATGTGTTTTACAATTACAGCATCGATTTGGATGCTAAATGTTCAAATTTCAAAAATATGACACAAGGACTTCCCTGGTGGTCTGGTGGTTAAGACTTTGCCGTCCAGTGTAGGGGACCTGGGTTCAATCCCTGGTCAGGGAACGAGAGCCCATGTGCACAACTAAGAGTTTGCCTGCTGCAACTAAAAATCTCGAATGCTGCAACAAAGATCCCACATGCCATAACTAAGACACTGGGCAGTCAGATATAATAAATAATTAAAAGAAAAATATTGTAACAAAGTCAATTAAGACTTAAAAAATGGTTCACATCAAAAAAATCTAACAAATAAAAGAAAATGTGACACAATCGGGACTTCCTTGGTGGTCCAGTGGCTAAGACTCTGTGCTCCCAGTGCAGGGGGCCTGGGTTCCACCCCTGGTCGGGGAACTAGATCCCACATGCATGCCACAGTGAAGATCCTGTGAGTTGCAGCAAGTAAGACCCAGTGCAGCCTAAATAAATATTTTTTTAATGGCAAAATCAAGTTGGGTTTCAGGAAAAGGATTTTATCCTATTTCATTTTTTAGATGCAAATGAAATAAAATTCAAAATTCAGTTCTTCAGTGGCACTAGCCACATTGGCCTAGGGGCTACAGTATTGAACAGTGCAGGACTAGGGTTTTCTACAGTGGTGTTTTCCCATTCTGTGACTTGAGAGGCTACCATGGTCATTTGAATGAGTTTGAATACTTTACTTACTGAGGGAATTTGTTTTTCTTTGGAGTATTAAAGGAGACAAAGTATGACAAAGGTGATCATAAAAACAACCTAAGTTTCTCTGAACTAACATACAAAATTTAGGACAAGATGGGGGCTGGGGCTGTAACAGTTTCAGAAAGGAAACTTTGAGGAGGAAGAAGACTGTCAGGTTTTGATGTCCACCCCTAGTTGAATGCTATTTGAAGATAAAGAAATTTTATAGTTGTCAAGGCGCCAAGAGGGAAAAAAAAAAAGAAGTAAAATATGCCAGGATAGGGAGAGAAAGTTGAAATGAGGATTGCCTCTTTCAGAAGAGCAAGGGCAGTATTATTTATATAAAAGTGTTTATAGGATGCTTTTGTAGAGTTTTCCTCCTAAAGAACGGGATGCCACACAAATGATTACTCATTTACATAAAGCAACTTTGACTCCTCCCAAATTCCAAATTTCAAACATTGAAAGTTAGGTACAGCACAGATAATTTGCTATTTCACTCTCCCACTTCTTAACCATGGTTACTTATCACAGAGCTATTGCATGAATGGGGCTTCCCTGGTGGCTCAGTGCTAAAGAATTCACCTGCCAATGCAGGAGACTTGAGTTCTATCCCTTGGTCAGGAAGATCCCCTGGAAGAGGAAACAGCAACCCACTCCAGTATTTCTGCCTGGGAAATCCCATAGACAGAGGGGCTTGGCAGGCTACAGTCTGTGGGATTGCAAAAGAGTCAGATGACTTAGCCACTACATAACAACATTGTATCCATGATCCGCAGGTTTGTATTGTTCTTATATTGACTAGACCCCATTTAAGGCAATATTAGCTCTGTCGTCATCTGATAGTAATGCCTAGTCATGCAAACGAGAAATAAAGTCAGTAGAGGTAGGAGGCAGTCCATGGGACCGCTAGGAGTCGGACATGACTGAGCGACTTCACTTTCACTTTCATGCATTGGAGAAGGAAATGGCAACCCACTCCAGTGTTCTTGCCTGGAGAATCCCAGGGATGGGGCAGCCTGGTGGGCTGCCGTCTATGAGGTAGCACAGAGTTGGACACAACTGAAGCGACTTAGCAGCTTAGCAGTAGCAGAAGTAGGCGGACAGGCCTTGTGTTAAAAGGAATCCTCAGATCAGAGCGTAGACAGTGGTTGAGTGGGGATAGCTGTGACCACACTCAGTGTACTAAGTTGCTTGTGCCCAGTGGAGAAAATGGGGTGGAAGGGCAAGACAGACTTCATGGACTTCCTCTGGCCACTTCTAAAGCAGTTGCTTGCTCTGTCCTTCTGATACCCCGTCTCATCATGCTACCAATTATTCTTTTTAACTGAGAAAATCCTGAAGATGACAGCAAATTCTAACTGCTTTCTAAAGCTTAGAAGAATACGTTCTATACTTTCCCACTTTTTTGGCAGGTGAAGGCGAAGCTTGCTGATCCTGAGAGCTCAAGTCCTCCAGATGAGTTCTCAAGGTTCTGTTTTACTGTCTCAAGATTGAGGAACTCCTGACAATAACAGCGATCATGCTCAATTTGAAGTCAGCAGATATTTATTGAGCACCTACTAGTTGGTATAATAAAAAGCATTCAAAATAAAATAAAATAAAATAAAAAGCATTCAAAATTCAACACAGTGCTAACAGTACACCTACTATGTGCTTAGTACTGAGCTAGGCACTAGTATAATAATAACAATTATGAGAAATAAATACTTGTGTGGTACTCAGAACTGTACTAAACACTGTAGGTATGCTTGTAATTCCCATTGTACACAATAGGTGGCTGAGGTACAGAAAGATGAAATAACTTGCCCCTGTTACAAAACATGATTTACCTTTTTCACCTAGATGTGAAATAACGTTCCTAAAAGTAACAGCAAGAAGTGAAACAAGGGTAATATAGCCCCTGAGCCTCAAACTCACCAGGCTTTAGAATTAAACAGATTCAAAGCTGAAGTGGACTCTCTTCCATCTATAGCTGTATGACTTTGGGAAAATCACTTAACTTTTTAGAGTCTTAGTTTCCTCACCTGTAAATGGAGATAAAGACATCTACTTTCAGAACTTTGTAAGGATGATGTATAATGCCTCTACAGTGGCGAGCTCAGTGCCTGGTCAGTTCAGTTCAGTTCAGTTCAGTCGCTCAGTCGTGTCCGACTCTTTGCGACCCCATGAATTGCAGCATGCCAGGCCTCCCTGTCTATCACCAACTCCCGGAGTTCACTCAGACTCGCGTCCATCGAGTCAGTGATGCCATCCAGCCATCTCATTGTCTGTTGTCCCCTTTAACAATATCATTATTCAGTTCAGTCATTCAGTCGTGTCTGACTCTTTGCAACCCCATGAATCGCAGCACGCCAGGCATCCTTGTCCATCAACAACTCTTGGAGTTCACCCAAACCCATGTCCACTGAGTCAGTGATGCCATCCAACCATCTCATCCTCTGTCGTCCCCTTCTCCTCCTGCCCTCAATCTTTCCCAGCATCAGGGTCTTTTCAAATGAGTCACCTCTTCGCATCAGGTGGCCAAAGTATTGGAGTTTCAACTTCAGAATCAGTCCTTCCAATGAATATTCAGGACTGATTTCCTTTAGGACGGACTGGATGAATCTCCTTGCAGTCCAAGGGACTCTCAAGCATCTTCTCCAACACCACAGTTCAAAAGCATAAATTCTTTGAAAAAAAAAATAAATTCTTTGGCGCTCAGCTTTCTTTATAGTCCAACTCTCACAGCCATACATGGCCACTGGAAAAACCATAGCCTTGACTAGATTGTTGGGCAGTAACAGGAGTCATTCTCTCCTCCGCTGAGAAAGTAATGTCTCTGCTTTTCAATATGCTGTCTAGTTGGTCATAACTTTCCTTCCAAGGAGTAAGCATCTTTTCATTTCATGGCTGCAATCACCATCTGCAGTGATTTTGGAGCCCAGAAAAATAAAGTCAGCCACTATTTCCACTGTTTCCCCATCTATTTGCCATGAAGTGATGGGAACAGATGCCATGATCTTCGTTTTCTGAGTGTTGAGCTTTAAGCCAACTTTTTCACTCTCCTCTTTCCCTTTCATCAAGAAGCTCTTTAGTTCTTCACTTTCTGCCATAAGGGTGGTGTCATCTGCATATCTGAAGTTATTGATATTTCTCCCAGCAACCTTGATTCCAGCTTGTGCTTCCTCCAGTCCAGCATTTCTCATGATGTATTCTGCATATAAGTTAAATAAGCAGGGTGGCAATATACAGCCTTGACATACTCCTTTTCCTATTTGGAACCAGTCTGTTCTTCCATATCCAGTTCTAACTGTTGCTTCCTGATCTGCATACAGATTTCTCAAGAGGCAGGTCAGGTGGTCTGCTATTCCCATCTCTTGAAGAATTTTCCACAGTTTATTGTGATCCACACAGTCAAAGGCTTTGGCATAGTCAATAAAGCAGAAATAGATTCGCGTATTGCTGAAGCCTGGCTTGGAGTATTTTAAGCATTACTTTACTAGCATGTGAGATGAGTGCAATTGTGTGGTAATTTGAGCATTTTTTGGCACTGCCTTTCTTTGGGATTGGAATGGAAACTGACCTTTTCCAGTCCTGTGGCCACTGCTGTTTTCCAAATTTGCTGGCATATTGAGTGCAGCACTTTCACAGCATCATCTTCCAGGATTTGAAATAGCTCAACCGGAATTCCATGACCTCCACTAGCTTCGTTTGTAGTGGAATTCATTAATCCAAGTGTATATGCACTTGGTGGGCTTCCCTGGTAGCTCAGTTGGTAAAGAAACTCCTTGCAGTGCAGGAGACCTGGGTTCAATCCCTGGGTCAGGAAGATCCCCTGGAGAAGGAAATGGCAACCCACTCCAGTATTCTTGCCTGGAGAACCCCATGGACAGAGCAGCCTGGTGGGCTACATACAGTCCATGGGGTCGCAAGAGACAGACACAACTTAGTGACTAAACCACCATGCACTTGGTATGGCCACCTCAGGTGTCATAACCTTGAAATGCTGCCATACCATTTGGCAGAAACTCTTGAGTGTCCCTCTTTCAGGACACGCAGCCCCTCTGCAGGAGCCTGCCCCAAACTCTTGCACTGGAAGGGCCTCCAGGACCTGATGGTCAGTGCCTGTGTCCTACAGTTGTAAAATATTTTCACTATCTCCTGGCTACAAACATGAGATGGGCTCCTGCCTATGATCAGAGGGCAGTTGGGGAGCAGCCCTAGGCATGATGGGAAGAAGTAACGGGGACAGTGATGAAGGTGTAGGGAGGATGGGGGGACTCCCTGCTCAGGTGGGTCAGGAAGGCTTGGTCTATCAGGGACCAGTGTGGGTTGGGGAGAGCATCCAGATCATCACTAAAGTTCCTTTTGTCTCTCGCCTTTTTCATTCTTACTACCTCCACCTGGTTCAGACCTTTACTACTCTTTGCCTAAAGTCCCTCTAGATCTTCATGATTAAGTGGTCCCTTTTATAATTAAGTGGCAATTAAGGATGCTGACTGTTCTAGAATCCATTCTGTGGTTCCCTTAGTAAACAGTCTTTGGTAGCTTCCTCATCTGCTCATAGGTATCCACAACCCTCTGTCACGTAACCCCGGCCTCTATTTCCAGTCTTTCTACTTACTGTAGGTGCCTGGCACCCCTGCCAAATGAAGTGTTCCTTACAATGGACTCAGTGGCCCCTGCTGCTTGGAACTTGTGGATCCCACCTCTGGGATTTTCAACACCCTCCTCAAATACAAATTCTTTGTTCCATCTAGGTTCCTTCCTTTCCTTGTCTTTTTTCCACCCCAAGTCATGTAAGGTGTGATGTTCTAAACATCCATTGCTAGCTGTGATACCTGTTTTCTCTTCACAACAGCTCTAAGACGTAGGCACTATTACTATCATCTCTATTTTAAGACAAAAAAGACCAAGACACAGAGAAGTGAATTAATTTTCCAAAGGTCACATGGCAGGCAAAAAGTAAAGCTGGGATTGCAACTCAGGAAGCTTATCTTCAGAGCCTGTGTTCTTAGCGTTTTATAGTGATGACTAGCTCTCAAAGAAAGAGAAAATAGAAGAAAAAATTGCTTATTATTACATGAAACACATGGCTTGTTTTTGTAATTGTTTGTGTTGTCATTTTATCTCCTTTTTTAGGTGAGCTGAAAATTCCTAGAGAAGAGGAACTCTGGGTCTTATGGACTAGTATCTGTTATCATCATTAAGTTGTGAGGATAGATAATTACTGAGCCATCACATCCTGATTATGAATTAGTCTAATCAAACCTGCTTTTCACTAGTACTTTCCCAACTAAATACATTATTTGGCCAAACCCTGATGCAAGATCAGGCTAGCATTCATTCCACATGAACTCCAAGAAAACTGTGCTTAGTTTGGTGACTCAGATTGTGGATGAGAATTGTCGTTCATTGGAAGATACTGCATAATAGAGCAGATGTGTATGTGATTTCTCCTTTTTAGACTTGGAGAAATTGAAGCATCCTGAGGTTGTTTACCCAGCATCAGGCAGGTCTGTGGCGGAGCTTAGCTGAGACTAACTCAAACTGACTCTCCAGGAACCCAGTCTAGGACCCTGGACAATCCTCTGGTGTAAGGATCAGTAAATAGACTGCCCAGAAAATTCTGGAACACTCTTCCGCTAAGTTTTTACCTTGACACAAAATAAAATTATGACATCATGATGGGAATACAGGGCTTCTCTATTTGTACTTTTATAACATGTTAGATTTTCCCCCCCCCAGGGTGGATTGGTCAGTCNTCATTCCCTTCCCTTCATACACTCCTTCCTTTACATGGGACTAGCCGCAAGCTTCTGGGCCTTTCATATGCTGCTCCCCATGGGGAGCAAGGCCAGGTTTAGAGATGGTCCTTAAAGCTGAGAGCAGGAAGAAACTTCAGGCAGGAGAGAAGGGACCTAGTGAAGGGGAAGCATGAAGGTAAGGCTGGAGCAGGAAGAGGGTGCTTTTGGCAGGATCACGGTTTTTGGAGATGTGGCAGTCAGGCTTGTGCTCAGAGAGATGGGGAACATAAAAGTTAAGGAAACCGGAACCACTCAAATAAACATGGTCCTTGCTGAATTTTGAGAGAAATTCAGGCTGAAGATGGGACAGAAAATTTGATTATAAAGAGAGTGGAGAGGCTGTGGAGGCTCCAGCTGTAGCTTCCTCCTCAAGAAATATGACATAAAAGGCAAAAGAGAACCAGTATAATTGCTAGAGAAGTTGCTGGGTCAATTGAAAGGGGGTGCGTGTATCTTAAGACAGAGCCAGTGGGCATTGAAACAGCTATATTGAGATGAATGGGTTTTGAATATGTAAGCTACTAAGTAAGGGTCTCTTATCAGAAGGAATAAACACTTTCTTTTCCTTCTCCTGTCAAATAAAAGGAGACTGGAGAAGCTCATAAATCACTCCAGGGACCTTGTTAATATCAGCCGCCCTGCATTCTCTTCCTCACTCTTGGCCCGTGAAGACTCTTGCAGCTCCAGTCCCAATATACCAGTTGACAAGGTAACAAAGGGCGAGAGGATCCCGGAGGATAAAGGATCACTCCCTGAAACCCTAGCACTGCCAGCTGCTAATCGAAAGATATATATTTCTGATGTTTTGTCCTCTTTATATATGAGGAGTTTAAAACAGCAGAATACATGCATGTGCTCTGAGGAAAGCAGGATTGGATGTTTTGTTAGCAGAAAACACACACACACGTAGTATGCTCTCATTTGGAAAGCTAGTTATGAATGAGCATGGGTTTCTGGGTAAGAGCTTTGCTTTTCCTTCCCTCCCAAGAACGTCTGACCTCATCTGTCATTCTCGGTGTTATAGAGGATTAGTCTGAGACCAAGAACAGGTTGAGACATGTCCAACAATGAGGTTCCGGATGCTGAGAAGNCTAGTTATGAATGAGCATGGGTTTCTGGGTAAGAGCTTTGCTTTTCCTTCCCTCCCAAGAACGTCTGACCTCATCTGTCATTCTCGGTGTTATAGAGGATTAGTCTGAGACCAAGAACAGGTTGAGACATGTCCAACAATGAGGTTCCGGATGCTGAGAAGAGGGAGGGAAGTTGAGCAGTTTTAGGTGTCTTAAAGCAACTGATGAGAGGTTTAAGGAGATAGGAGAGGAGAGAGGGGTAGACGGCTATTGAAGGCAGGAGTGATAGATGTCTGTGATGATTTCAAGAGATGCAAGATGAAAATAAGAGTCATTTTCACAGGAAGAATGTGAGAAGGAGGAAAAGGTAATGAACTGAAAGCTGCAGTATATTCAAACACAGCCCTGTCCAGATGGAGAACTGTATTATGCCCCAGCCAAGTCCTCTGGAACACTTGGAAATGGAAAAGAATGAATAGCTCTACTGGAGGAGGGTGGGGGTTGCATTTTATACCAAAGCTGGAGGACTAGAGCAACTTTATTCCTGGATCATCTTCACAAGTTTTGACAGGTCAAGGTGAGACCTTAGCTTGCTAGGCTTTCCACGCTTACATCATTGAGAGACAAAATCAATGCAGAGCTCAGAATTCCTCCAGTGGATCTGCTTTCTGTCCTCATTAGATGAAGCTATTTCTAAAAACAAACAGATCATCTCCTCTCAGGGAAGCCCTGGTGGCGGAGCAATAAAGAATCTGTCTGTAATGCCGGAGATGCAAGTTCCATCCGTGGGTCAAGAAGAGCCCCTAAAGGAAATGGCCACCCACTCCAGTATTCTTGCCTGGAGAATCCCATAGACAGAGAAGCCTAGCGGGCTACAGTCCATGGGGTCATGAAGAGTCAGACATGACTTAGGGATTAAACAACAGCATCTCCTCCCATGGGTTCCTGCGCAGCCTCTTTCCCGCCACTTCCAGTGCCTTCCCGTGACTGCAGTCTGCTTCCTCTATTCTAGTTTCTTCTCCGGCACCAACAGTGCAGACCTTGACCTTGCCTTGCCTCACCTCTCCCTTTTGCCAACACATCCAAACATCTAGCTCAAGCTTGTAGCACTTCCTCCCCATGAAGATAATTTTCCATCCCCTTTACAGTCCCCACTGTAGCCTTCGTCGTCGTTCTTCTTACTACTTCATTCCTTCTCCCCTTTCCCTCAGCCTCCCTCCCCCCAGCACTGAATAACTAATGGATTACTCAGCTAACCAGAGAGTTTTCGTGATCTTATCAGCCTCTGAGTCAAAAGCCTTTAATGACTTCCCATGCTGTCTGTCTGTGAACTCCTCTGCAGGCTTGCAGCCTTTTATGTTTATTGTCTACTCTGCGCTGGGCTCTAGGTACAAATAGGAGCAAGGAACTTAATGTTTAGAGGGAAGGGGGATGAAAAACTCCCTGGAAATCAGGCTTCATTCTATGGTGATTGGGGGACATTGATGAGGGGTGCTTAACTGGAGCATCAGGGGGCGGTTCTTGGGAAGAGGAGGTTATTTCTGTACTGAATTCCCAAAGACTGGGAGTGAAAGAAGAGGAAAGCCTGGAGGTAGGGTGAGGCAGGGCTGGTTAGAGCGGTTCCATAACTCAGGTGAGAAATGACTGGACTAGTCGCTGCAGCCGCACTTCTCCTCGATACCTATGGTACATTGTCTTGATTGTTATTTAGGTACATGTGTTTTGTTTTGTTTTTTAACTTCCTGAAATTCTTTCCTTCTCCCTTCCCCATCAGATTGTAAATTCCTTGAAGATAAGTGTGGGCCCTTAATCTTATCTGTGTGGAGGCCTTTCAGGGTCAGGATCTGAATTGATGGGGACTTCCCCAGTGGCTCAGGAGGGAACAAATCTGCCTTCAATGCATTAGACACAGGAGATGCAGCTTCATCCCTGGGTCGGGAAGATCCCCTGAAGGAGGGCATGGCAACTCACTCCAGCATTCTTGCCTGGAGAATCCCATGCACAGAGGAGCATGGATACAGTCCCCGGGGTCTCAAAGGCTCCAACGTGACTGAGCATGCACACACGAACTACAAAAAGTGAAAAAAAGAATGGGGACCTAGCAACAGTAGTCAGTGGGGGAGCTCACAGCCAAACAGAAAAAGGAATGTGAGGTTTCTTTTGCTCAGACCCCATTCTTTCAGCAGCCCAGCTGGGTTCCCACTCTGGTTTCTACAAAGAGAATTCTGAGTCACCTCTTTCTTGCTAAATTCTCTTCCCCAAAAGGCTCTGAAGGCTGTAGGGTTACTGGAGTAGGGAGAGGGCAGCAGCACCTTCTGATTCTTTCCCCATTTCCCAGGATAGACAAAGAGCAGTGATGCTGGCAATGGCCAGGCCAAGAAGATAGTAGCCAGAACAGAAGCTTCTGCCTCTCAGCCCTGGGGCCATGGACGATCACTTGGGAAGCAGGCAGAAGGTGGTGAAATTAGCCTTGAGAAGCTAGGAAGAGGTGAGGGGGCTGGAGGGAAGGCAGTCATCCTTCAGACAGTGAACAGAATCAGTCCTTCCAGCCACCTCTCCAGTTGCCAGTCTGTCTTGTGGGTAATTGCTTGTTTACTCCCATCCAGTTCTCAGAGGCTGTTGGACTCTTGCTGCTCTGGGAGTTGTGAGTTTACCGATCCCCCTCTACCCTCAACTTCTCCACTGTACTGAACCTGCTGGGAAAGAACAGAGTTCAGCTTCTAATGAGGTCTCCAGTGAGGCAGAGGTGATAGTCTTCATTTGGTCCCAGGCAGAGAGATGCTGAAATCCCAGAACCAGCCCCTAAACTGGTTGTTGGCCTGTGTGCGGACTGAGTGCCCTGGGGAGGTGGGCAAACCTCTGGTACTCGGGTTCTGGGAGAGAGCAAGTAGCCCTTCTGGGATCATTTCTTCCCCAACCTACAGTCTTGCCCCCGACATGGCATTTGAGTGCTGCAATTTAATAAGTCCCTGAAAGGCAGAGTAGATTCAAGATGTGATAAACACAAGCACGCAACTTGTATTCATAGAGAAAACAGTAGAAAGTGAATCCTCATATCTAACTGTTAAGAACTTGGGCGAGTGCTCCCAAAACAGAACAGACAGATGTTAGTCCCTTCATTAACTCAAGGCCTTTTCTGCATTTCTGTCGTGAGGGATGATCCTCTATTAGTTTAAGACTGTTCCTCTGGAAGCTAGCCATTCTATGTGAACATTGACACTTGCTGGTAAGAGTCATAGGTATGCAATTCATGTCTTCTCCTAATTAAAGCACATTTTCGATGATTTATAAAATGGGTAGGGCTGTAATAAACTAACCCTTAGGAGACCCCCAGCTCAGACAATCAAACAAACCTAATTTACTATAGAATGTCAATGTGAACCTAAGTGCAGAGTTTACTGTTGCATCTCCTTAAGGATATTAGGTCCCTTAAGAATTGCCTTGATTTCTGTTATGTTTGGTTCTCCCCTTTGGCCTGGGCTCTGGGGAGGCAATCAGAGTCCTTGTGCAGAAGGAAGAGGAAAAGCATCTCCAATGGTATGTGGAGAAGCTCTGCCACTTTCTTCAGCTCGAAGCAGACTGTAGCTCCCTGAGAAGCCATGTTTTCCCAGGATTCCTCTGCCTGGAATGCTTTCCCCACAAACCTGCTGGGCCAATTATTCTTGTAGACAGTCCTCCTTGCTGTAACGCTTTGTTCACGTGTTTCTCTTTCTGACCAGACTGTGCCCTTCCCATCTCTAAATCACAGTCATCTTTCTAGTCCCAACATCCAAACCAGAATCAAGCACGTGGGAAGTACTTAGCATTAGTTGACTAGCTATCGACTGGGGAGACTTAAGTGTTGATTTGGCTCATTCACAGTCTGTGTGACTTTCAGCACAGTCACTTAATCATTCTGAGTTTTCGCTCTTTCATTTAAAAATAAATCCTGCCAATTCCAACTCACACAGTGAGGAATTAAAAATGAGACCACTGTGGAAGTGTTGAACAAAACGCCAGGTGGTAGAGGTGGTAGGAAGGGTGCTCGGCTCCAAGCAAGACATATTTGTCTCAGTCTGCTCAGGCTGCCGTAACAAAATGTCGCAGACTGGGTGGCTTACACAACAGAAATTTACTTTCTCATAGTTTTGGAGGATGGAAGTCTGAGATTAGTGTGCCAGCATGGTTGGGTTCTAGTGAGGGCTCTCTTCCTGGCTTGCAGATGGTTGCTTTTCTCATTGTATACACACCTGTGATAGTAAAGGGGCAATCTCCTCCCTCTTATAAAGCCACAATCCTTGTGCACTCACTTAATTTTAATTGCCTCCTAAAGACCCCATCTCCTGTAGTCACATTGGGAGTTAGTGCAACAACATACACAAGGAAGAGCTGGGAACACAATTCAGTTCATAGTAATATTAAAGGAGATTCAAGAGCACACAGAGCTCCCTTCAGTCCTGCCCCTAGGCACTCCCACTTGCAGATCTGGCATCTCTCTGAGTCCACAGACCCTTTCGTCTTGTTCTCTGGACAACAGATTGTCTTTCTGGTCTTGTGTCAACATTTATTCTTTTTATAACTTCTGTCTCTTATTGGCGGAGAAGGCAATGGCACTCCACTCCAGTACTCTTGCCTGGAAAATCCCATGGACGGAGGAGCCTGGTAGGCTGCAATCCATGGGGTTGCTAAGAGTTGGACACGACTGAGCGACTTCACTTTCACTTTTCATTTTCATGCATTGGAGAAGGAAATGGCTACCCACTCCAGTATTCTTGGCCTGGAGAATCCCAGGGACAGGGAGCCTGATGGGCTGCCGTCTATGGGGTCACACAGTCGGACACGACTGAAGTGACTTAGCAGCAGTAGCAGTCTCTTATTGGCGCTGCTCTTCTGGGCTTGGGTTTTGGTGTCTATACTGGGGTTGTGTGGTAGCTGAAGCCATCTTATAGGCTAAGAAGTAAAAAGGAAATCATCTGATGTTTTGATGCCAATTTGAGCAAAGGATACAGGAGGAGTGGCCCTGGAAAAACAACTGAATTTCTTCCCCCATTCAGAGGTGCCTGGAAAAGAGGTTGTCTGTGTCTTACTAGTATATCTGGGGAAATAACTATTAAAGTTAATGGGAAAGCATTTTGCAGCTACAGTATATGAATTATGACTTGTATATCAGTTTATAGGTGTCCCAGTAACCAAAGGACTTGTGTGGCATATCCTATGGCTTATGAAGAATACTTCATACATTATCTCATCTTCACAACAATCATTTCTCAGATGAGGAAATTTACACCTAAATGGCCCAGCAAGTCTCATGCCTAGGCCCTTTGACTTATGTTCCCAAGCTCTTTCCACCATACTAAAGTAACCCCACTAGACCACTTCAAAGAAAATTCAGGGCTCTTAGAACTAGCCAAGCCAACTCTACATGCTCCTCCACTCTGATCATGGAGAGCTGGAAACTTATTTGCCCCATATGAATCCTTTCTTCTGCTTTGGAATTTTATGGAATTTGAAGCAGCAAATATATATGGAATGAGGTAACATTCTTAAGAGGAAAGGATTTTACAAATGCAGAGTATTAATTATTGTATTACGTTCCTTTGATATGGGACCAAATTTCAAGGGACCTTGAATGCTTTAAGTATATTCCCGTGGGATGCCCTGCCCATTGAGGACAACTGATTGAGATAAGCACTACCTGGTTTTAATCATATCCCGTCACTAAACGTTTTGTTCAGAATCTTTTACATGCCATGGTCTCTACCCTGCGGGAGTTCGCCTTCCAAGAAGTAAGGGGTAGGCTGCGCCCCTGAAGAGGGATGGCGGAAGGAACAGTCTTTGGTCTGCCCCTTTCTCCCCCCTGGGTTGGGAAGATCCCCTGGAGAAGGGAAAGGCTACCCACTCCAGTATTCTGGCCTGGAGAATTACATGGGTACAGTCCATGGGATCGCAGAGTGCGACACTACTGAGCGACTTTCACTTTCACTTTCTCCCCTCACCCTACCCCGTTTGGTCGGTCAGTCTCAATTCTGAGCCAATCACCTGGAAGTTGAGACACTTGAGGATTCGCAAAACTTTAGCACACCACATCAACAAACAAAAGCTGGAGGGTGACGCACCGTGGAAATCTTCCTCTGGGAGGGGCGGGGTGGGGGCGTCGATCCCATCCAGGAGCTAGAGGGATGCATCTTTTCACAAGGTGCAATGCACTTGGGGAGGGCTCCCTGGAACTGACGACCCCGGCGCCCGACGGCGATTCCCCCTCCAGCCCAGACCCCTCGGCCCACACCTCCCCGTTTTTCCGGGCGGTCGGGCAGGAGAGAGAGCTTTATTTTCCCGGCCCCCCCTTTCACCTGGCCGCGCAGGCCAGGGACACTCGGCCAAAGCCTCCACCCATCGCCGGAGGAAGGGCGGGGAGGTTCGGGAGGCTTTCGAGGGGCTGGAGGCCAGGCGGCGCCGGGAGAGGCTCTGAGGAGACAACGCGGGCCGCGTAGTGCTCCCGCAGCCTCGACCGCCGCGGAGCTTCCTCCCCTGCTCCCGCCTTTCCGGGCAGGCCGGCAGCCGGGAGGATAGGCTTCCTGCGCCGGCTCCCGTGGCGCCTGCAGCCGGGCTTTTCGCGGGCCCCGCCCGAGCCGCTGCGCAGCTGGCCGGAGGGCGGGACCCGGCCGGGCAGTGTTCTCTGAGTCGCGCCCCCCGCAACTGCCGGCCGCGGCCACAGTTGCCAAGGTTACAGGGGCGGGGCACGCCCAGGTGGGAGGGAGGCTGCTTTGGCGCGGGCCGGCGGACCTGCTCAGCGGGCGGGGCTGGACCGGCCTGGGGCGGGAGGCGGGGGCGGGAGTCGCTGCCTGGTCGCCATGGGAACGGAGCAGCTATTTCCAACCCCCGGGTGGTGCCAGTGGCGCGGTGCCAGGGTGCGAGGGTATGGCAGGACAGCCGCAATCTGCTGCGGCCTGGGACTTGACAATGCGCCCCTTTTGTAGCGCGGGGCCCGCGGGCAAGAGGCCCGGGTAACTGGAGGGCCGCCCCCCGCACAGCGCGCCTCCTCCCGGGCGCTCCCCGGCGTGGAGCCCAGCGGCCCCGGGCGCTCCCGGCTGCACGTGCAGCCCCGCCGCCGCCCTCGCCTAACAAAGCGGAGCCCTCCCAGGCGCGTTTCCTTCGTGCCCCCCTTCACTCGACGGACTCTTTGATTTCTTTCCATTCTCATCGTCATCTCTGACTCGTTCCACCTCTCACAGCCGCCTCCTGGAGTGCCTTCTCTTTTGTGCTCGCCTGCTCAAGTTTGGCCCTCACCCCAGAGCTTTGCCTTAAGAAACGACTCCATTTGACCTTGCCCCTCCCCCACGCTGTCATCTTTTGCTGGTTTAACGCTTTTGTTTCGAGAGCGACTGCTCTGTCTTACCTTTTCTGTTAGCCGCTGGCTCCCCTACCTAACACAAGCTACTTTCTGTTCTCAGCCTTTTGAAGACTTCCCGAAACCCTCTTGACATCTCTGCCTCTTTCCCAGTTTGCTTTCCACCTTTTTCTCTCAGAGGACTGTGGACAGCAGAAGGGAGACTGCAAATGGCTACCTAGATTGAGCTCCCTTTTGTTTCTCGCTGCTGTTGTTCAGTTGCTCAGTCCTGTCTGACTCTTTGTGACCCCATGGACTGCAGCCTGCCAGGCTTCCCTGTCCTTCACCATCTCCTGGAGCTTGCTTATACTCATGTCCATTGAGTCGGTGATGCCATCCAACTGTCTGATCCTCTGTCCTCCGTCCCCTTTTCCTCCTGCCTTCAATCTTTCCCAGTATCTGGGTCTTTTCCAGTGAGTCGACTCTTCCCATCAGGTGGCCAGAGTATTGGAGCTGAGCTTCAGCATCACTCTTTCCAATGAATATTCAAGGGTTGATTTCCTTTAGATTGCCTAGTTTGATCTCTTTGCTGTCCAAGGGACTCTCAAGAGTCTTCAGCACCACAGTTCCGAAGGCATCAATTCTTCCGCACTCAGCTTTTTTATTGTCCAACTTTTGCTGACACCACCCTTTTTCCATGACCCTGAAATCTCATTGTTTGGGTAGTGTAGGTGACACTCTGGTGGGCTTTTGGGAATTCTGGTACCGTCACCATTACCCGTCTCTTTGATCATAAGCTTAGGTAAAGGAAACTTCTGAGAACTGGTCAAAGACCCATGAAATGCCACTGGAGGAGTAAACTGTCTCTGCTTGCTCACTCTTTGCTTCAGGTCATACAGCATCTGCCTCTTCCCACCTCTAGACTCCCTCACCCAGGTCCATGCCCCACCCTCCCTCAACATCACATTGTTCATCCTTTGGCACCGCGGATAGAAGAGGAAAGGGCAGGTCCTCCTCCCCAGGAAGGAAGGTGGGGCAGAGTAGCTTGTGCAGGAAGGGAAGGAAAAAGGAGGGAAGGAAGGAAGTGGCCAACAGAAGAAGGTGGAATCCGGTGGGAGGACTTTGCATTGTTTTAACTCCTTTCATTTTTAGCTCTCCAAAGTCAAGCCCAAGGTCATCCTATAACCCCAGGGGGGATTGCCTGCCTGAACCTGAAGGGGACTGTCAGAAGCTTTCAGGGACATATTAAAGGGAGGTGGGCACAGTTCAATGTATGCTGCAAATTCTAAAAACTTACATTTTTTTGTGTATCCATTTCCTTTCGTTTTCTGTTCAACAAAGTCAGCTTTTTTAAAAAAACAACAACTTTTTCCCCCTATAAAAAGCCCCAGGATAGACCTATACGTCCGCTAAGAAAAATTTATGTAACATTTTTATAAGGACCTTTGTGAATCTACTCTTATAGTCTGGAATACTTCACATTTAATGGGGTTTATAGTTTATAAAGTTCCTTCTCTTAATGCTACCTAATCTCACTCTTTATTATTACCCCTACCTGGTCCCTTTCACCCACTAACTTTAAAACTCAGCCTTTCAGGGAATAAATATTCATCTATATTGCTCTCTGATATCCCCTCCACTCTTTTTCTGGCCAAGACCTAAATTGCATCCCCTAGGAACACAGACAAGTGCTTTGGTCCATTTTTGGCCTGTGGTCCAGTACCAGAGGTATTAAGTTATATATTTAAAGAGGTTTGTCATGTGACTTTTATTGCATAGTGTATCTTTGCATCTCTGTTCACTTAATATCCAAATGCCTGGCAGCATCTTGTTCTTTGGAAGCCTCAGAGTGAAAACAATCGATTTGTGTTTTGGGAGAGCTTTCCTGAAATCTAATAACTTATCCTGTGGTTTGTCTTCCCATCTTGTGGATTCATTATCAGTAACCTGAACACTGAACAGAGGGCAGAAGGAGTAGGGATTTGTTTTTCTCAGTCTGGGAAATCTCACCCCTGCTTTCTCTTTAGGCATACCCTCCTGAGGGGAAAGTGTCATCAGTAACATTTTTCCATGGCCTGGGATGGGGCTGAGAGTCAGGAGCAGAGCCCAGCAACCCTAGAATCCTTTTGTGTATCTTTTGGTCTTAAGTTGCTGTCTCTTGATGGAGGCCTGGCTGTGGAGAGTTGGGGAAGTATGAGCAGAACCATGGGGCTTGGCTTCCATTCCGCTGTCTTACACAGTGCTCTAGAGAAAATTTTCTACCACCTTCAATCAGCAAACCAATCTGCAAGCCAGTCTGCCCTAGGCACTGCCTCAGGGAATTTACACTCTTGCAGAGAACACAAACTCTGCAAATAGTTCCTGTGTGAAGGGGTGTGGGATGAAGCAGTGGGGAGAGGAGATTCATGGTAAATAGTAGAAAGGATTTTCTCATAACTGGAGATCCCAGCTATGACAGAAGCTGGGCCGCCTTAGGTATTTGTGGTCAAGGAGATGGTCATCTAAACTAGATAGCCACCTGTCAGAAAGGCTGCAGTGCATATTCCTGTGCTGGGTAGGGGGTGAATTTGATGACCCGATGACCCGTATAAGTTCTTTCTAACTCAGAGAGTCTGATATTTTGAAATATATTGATGATCCTAGGCAGTGTTCAATGAACGATTCAAACTTTACAGGGATTCCGTTCATCAATTATTTATTGAATGTGTGCTCTGTGCTGCGGCTCTGCTAGATGCTGTGGGGGGCTCAGAGATGTGAATGGTGGGGTCTAAGATCTTCGCAAAGGCCACCGACAGAGCAAACTGAAGCAGAAGGAGTTCCAGGCCAGAGTGAGAAGTCTTGTCTCCCGTTACTTCTCAATCAAAGCCCAGAGGTCAGCCTCCTCTTATACCGTTGCCTTGTGATTTGTTTCTTCCTGAGATGCTAGATTGAAATATTTCCAGGGCTTTCGATCTCGAGGAGAGGGGCAGGAAAAACAACCTATATTAATCCAGAGAGAAGTGCTGAGGGAGTGAGGCCATGTCTAGAAGGCTGAAAGCTGGGTGAAATTAGACAACAACCCCTCCCCCTGCCCAAATCAGGATATGCTGGGATAGGGACAGGAATGAGAACTGGGAGGAAAATGAGGTGGAAATGAATGGGCCCCTGTAGGAGGAGGTAATGAGGTGAATCGGAAAAATCTGTCACTGAGATCCAAGAAGAGACCGGGGAGGTTAGTCTCTCTTGGTCTTTTTAAAAGATGAGACATGTCAGTGAGAGGGCCTGGATTTATGAAGACAGATCTGTTTTGTTGGCTCCTACCAGGAGCCTGGGGAGTGAGCAGGTGGGGGCTCGCTGTGGTTGCTGAGAAAGACGATGATATCCCAGCTCTTGGGCAGCCTGGAATCAGCTCTGGTCCCGTTTTTCTTTTCCCATCTTTGGCAAGGGGAGTCCTGCTAAGACCTGAGAACTCTTTCCCTGGCCAGTGCTCAGCACCCTGCCGCCCTCCCCATTGGCAGCCTCCCCAGGAAGAGTCCAGGCACCTGTAGGCCAGAGAGAGTGATGGGGTAGGGTGGAGTTGGGGGTGGTGGTGGAGGGGATCACTGTAGGATGGTGAGTGTCTGGGGAAAGGGAGGAGTCCTTCATAAAGATTCTGATTTGCTTCTCTATTCAAGGGAACAACCAGGAGTCAGTTTAGTTAGAGACCTTGGCATCCTAGGGGGTGGAAGCCTCTGCTTTATTGGTGTATGTTTGTGTATGTCCCAAATACTGCCCCTTTTCCATTGCCTGGGGTAGTCTCAGAATACCATTGCCGAGAATGTCCTTTAGGGGGTCATGTCTTATGGCTCCAGAAGGACCTGGGAGTATGATTTTAAGGGCCTTCCTGGCGGGAAGGGAGCAGTTTTATGTCCCTAACCACAACCCCTACTAGCCTACAGCTTCTTTTGGGATATTCGTCTACTTTGAAGCACAATCTTCAGTTCTCACTGAAATGCTAATGCTGCCTTTGTGGGCATGGTGCTGCCCTGGATCACCATCTGCTGGAAGGAGCAGACTGGCAAGCACAGGAGGACCACCCGGCATGGACCAGAAACCTGAAGGAATGGGGTCTAGGACCAGGGACTTTTTCTGGGGATGGGCACAAGACAAGGAAGGAAAAAGTCCCAAATACCAGGGCTAGGGTTAAGAGCTGTTTTGCTCCCTTCACTCCATCCCTGTGAGCAGAAGGACTCTGAAACTGACCCAGATCCTGGCTGCAGGCACAAGGTGTTCAACCATCTCTGAATTCTAGGGCCTGTGGACCCTCGACTGTGGCCTGAGTCATCTCAGAGTCTCTGTGGGTTAGGAGGATGCTGTCATGGAATTTCATTCTGCTTTAAATCTGAGAACAGGAAGGCTGCTGCTGGAGTTTTGCTCTTGTCTGGATTCAGATCATCGCCATGTTCTTTGCTTTGAAGAGTAAACGGAAGCCAGGAGCTCAGTTTGACAAGGACTCTGCAGGGAAATTGCGGGATGCTGTTGTGGGCTGCAGGAAACTCTTCTCCTGCCCAGATGATGGATGTGATGGGCCTCTGAGAATGAGGCAGCCAGATGCTGGTTGCTTTTCAGGGTTTAGCTTTTAGTGCTGGGGTTCAGCTGGAAAGCCCTGGAAAGTTTTCCGTGCAGACTGAGAGAGGGCCAGAGGCACCACGCCTGTGCTCAAAGTCCTCAATGTCACAGACCTGTGGGTGGCAGCCCTTGGATTTCTGCCTGAAGTGGGCAAGGCTGAGAAGGGGAGGGCTGAGTTGGCAGCTGAAAGATGGGGTAGAGCAGGGATCCCCAGCCTCTGAGCCATGGACTGCTACCCCTGTGAGATCAGTGGCAACATTAGATTAGAAATAAAGTGCATAATAAATGTAGTGCCCTTGAATCATCCTGAAATCACCCCTGCTGCCCCATCTATGGAAAAACTGTCTTCCATGAATCTGGCCCCTGGTGCCAAAAAGGTTGGGGACCAGAGGGTGGACTCTTTAGCCCCAGAGGAACTGACCTTAAGGCTGGTACACTGGACAGAGTGGCCAAGAGAGAGCCCTCTGCCCCCAATGCTTTCTCAAGTGTCAAGGGCTTAGTTGTTGACTTGTAACCCAGGCAACACTGGTCAGTCAATCCTCTGGGGCTCCAAAGTCACTGGGGTCTATTTCTGTGCTGACTGATTGGTTTTATCTCTCTTCTTAGCTGAGATGTTCAAGAGCTAATTGGGCTTAGAGGACTAAAAGAGGTTTGTCTTCACTTTCAGAATTAAACTCAAATGCTGTAGTATTAGGGACTTAAATCTTTGTGGTTTGTCCCCTGCCTTCCATTTCTGCCTCATCTTTTGACACTATCCTGCATGTAGACACCAACTAGTCACACTGAGTTATTTGCAGCTTTCCAGAGCATAGCATCTTCTCAATCCTCTCTAACTTGGCTTGTGCTGTTCCCTCCCCCTAAGAACACCCTTCCCTTTCCCAATTCCAGAGATGCCTGGCCTTCCAAAGAGCTTGCATCTCCTCTTTTTTGATTCTCACCACCCCTCCCCAGTCTAGAGCAAGCTGCCCCTTCTCAGTGCTCCAGAGGATGTTGTGCCTAACCCAAACCCTAACCATTACCCGAATTGCAGCAGTTACCATATTATATTGCGGTGCTTTGCTCCTGGGTCTCCCTGAGAAGAAAACAGTTTCTTCTGGGATTTCCCAGTGCTTAGCACAGTGCTTAACAATCAGCACTTGTGTATTTGTTCAGCTGCTAACTGCCTGTGTCCCCCATGCCCCTCCCCTCCCCTGACTAGAATTTAACCTCCATAAGAGCAAGGATCTTGCTTTCCTGGTTCACTGCTATGCCCCGGGGTCTAGCACATAGTAGGCCTGCACTAAATATTTGTTGAATGATTGGACGGGAGTCAGGGCCTGTGATTCACATTTTGGCTCTTCCCCTGAGTGCTCTGGAGAAGGAAATGGCAACCTACTCTAGTACTCTTGCCTGGAAAATTTCATGGATGGAGGAGCCTGGTAGGCTATAGTCCATGGGATCGCAAAGAATTGGACACGACTGAGCAACTTCACTGGGTCACTGAGTGCTCTGGTGATCATGTGCAAGTTACTCAGCGTATCTGTGATGGTGTGGTGGGACAGGCAGTGGGCCAGAGCATGGCCCTTAGGCACCACTTCAAGCCTTCAGTGCCTGGGATCTTATTCCAGCCAGTTCTGTGCAGAATTCCCAGACTTGTGTACTCGCAGTTCAGAAACGCAGAGGAGTTAATACCCTGTGGGACAACTCTTGCCCAGTGAGGAACCACAGCCAGTGAATAAATGCTTTCTGCCTTTCTTCTGGTGGATGATTTTTTAAAAAATCATTTTTCTTGGAGTATAGTTGATTCACAGTGTTGTGTTAGTTTCAGGTGTATAGCAAAATGAATCAGTTATACATGTATATTTCCAGTCTTTGTTAGATTCTTTTCCCACCTAGGTCATTACAGAACATTGAATAGAGTTCCCTGTGCTATCCAGTAGGTCCTTATTAGGTATCTATTTTATGTATAGTAGTGTGTATATATCCATCCCAATCTCCCAACTCCTCCCTCCTCACTTTCTCCCTGGCCCCCATAAATCTGGTCTCTACACTGGTGTGTGATTTTGAGATACATTTCAAAGTGTCCTCAGATGGTCCCACGGGACTGGTCAACCAGTTGACCCTCATGGACAGCTTCATTGTATAACTACTGCCTGTAATGGTGCTCCCTCCTGCCCTGTTGCTGCCTCCTTGGGCCACATTCTCAAATGTACTGCTCACGTATAAGCAGGCTCTGCTTTGGGGGAGCCTGGGTGAAGACAACCAGTGTCCACTCCTTGTTCTGCTACCTACTGACTTTGGGTCAAACCACTTAACTGCCCTTCTTCTGTTGCCTCAGCTGAAAAAATGGGTGTCGTCCTGTCACCGAGGTTTGTCATACTGGATAATATATGGGGGAGCGTCTGCTTCAGTCCTTGCATGCATCCCTGAAGGTTCCTTGCCTGTGTTTGTGAAAAGGCAGGCCTGGGAACCCTGCTTGGCTGCCTAAGGGGTGAGGCCTTGTGAAGAAACGTCACTGCGCGTGATCCCTGCTCCTCCGGCAGGAGCGAAGGGTGACACGACTGGATGACTCAGCCATTTGGCAACAGGATCGTTCTTCTCTGGAGCATTCTGTCAACATTGGTCAGTGGAGTCTTGCAACATGCCTGACAGGTGGGAGGCGGGAAGAAGCAGGGTGTGGAGGCTGGGAGGGGCCCAGCTTGTTGCTCACGGGGCCAGAGGTAGCCGGCATGTCTGAGATGCTCCTCTGGCAAATGCGGAGGCCCCCTGCGAGGGGCAGTGACTCTGCCAGTTCTCTTGCTGTCCCCCACGTGCCAACCTCACGCCCTTTCCTGGATGGCATCCTTCTGCTCCAAAGAAGGATCCTGGTGTTTTTCATCCTTTGTCTCTGCCCCACCCCCCATGTTTTCCCTCCAAAATAGCTTGAGTCCCAAAGCAATGAAAACTCATTTCTGGCCCTCCCAGGACGGGGGAGCCTGGTGGGCTGCC
>SJYA01002524.1:2379193-2411763 GCA_006410615.1 Neotragus moschatus
CCTCCCTCCTCCTCCTCCCTCTCCCCCTCTGCCTCCCCTCCTCCTACTCCTTCCTCTTCTTCTTTTGTCTTCTCTCCTGGAGGAGGCCTCCCTGAACGACACGTGAGGGAGCCCCCACATGTGAGCACAAGCTCTGGGGAACCTCTTCCATCTTAGTTCACAGCACTTCTTTCTCTCCATTCTTCCAGTTCCTCTCTTTTCTAGAAGTTTTCATGTTTGCTTATGTTGAGTCACTGCAGAACCCCCTTGCATGGCCTTAAGAAAATTCGAGGATCATCGCCTTTTAATGTGGGCAAGTGGATTTCGGGTCAGGGGCTAGGAGGTGCCCCAGGCTGGCGGGAGAGAGTGTCCTGAGGGGCTGATGGTGTTTGGGCAGGGCAGGAGGGCTTGGACCTGGGGCTGAGCTTGTTGCTCTCAAGAGTGGGCAGCTGGTAAGGGTGTCTCTGGATGTGTGTGCTTTCATGGATAAGGGAAGGCAGGCTGGGGAACACTGACATTTGGACAGAAACTCTCAGCAAAGCTGGGCTTTGACCTTTTGCAGATGGAATAGATCACTTTTGAGCCCTTTCCATGGAAGTTCTGAGAGCAGAGGCACCACCCCTGGAAATCACCTAGCCCGTGCAGCTTGTTGTCAAGACTGCCTGCAGCCCTGGAGGAGCTGGTGACCTGGGGGCAGGGTACACAGACCTTTCTTCAGGCACAATTTAAAGGTCAGGGTATCATGAACAATATTCGTGAACCTCACCCCTTTCTCTTGAGCCTTCTGAAGTCTGAACTCTGGAACCTCAAGTTTCTGGAGGGAAGTGAAAGAGAGTTGACATCAACTGCTCATCGACAGTACGCCTGGCGCCAGGCCAGGCACCATACGATATGTGTGACGTGTTGGTGAAGTAAACATTATCTTCATGTTTTTGTACCAGGAAACAGGCCGGGAGGAATCAAAGCATCTTTTCTCAAAGGAAACCCAGGCTGCCTCTTTCATAGGGCGCTCTTGCACTAAGTGTCTCCCAGAGAGGCTGGGTGCACATCAAAATCTCCAGAGGAGAAGTCTTGGGATCTTGGTTTATCAAAAGTCCCTCAGGCATTCGTCATGGCCAGGATTGGAAACTTCTGCCATGCACCATGTGGCTTTCCTGAAGGCCTGAGTGGGGCAAATGGAGCAAAAAGAGACAGTAGGTACCCATGTTTGGAACATTAGCTTAGCAAAATATCTTTAAACAGTGCTAACTGGCTTTCTGGCTATGCTTGAGATGAGTCACTGAACTTCTCTGAGCCTCAGTTTCTTTGTCTGTAAAGTGGACATCCAAATACTTACCCTGCGGGATTACTAAAGGTCTTGGAATACTGCAGAAATGACTTAGTTTAACGCACTCCAGTATTCTTGCCTGGAGAATCCCATGGACAGAGGAGCCTGGTGGGCTACAGTCTATGGAGTCACAAAGAGTTAGACATGATTGAGCAACTCTCACTCACTCAACTAACAATTGGATAAATGGTAGCTATTAACACTATTTGCTGCATCAGCTAAGTTTTTTTTTCGGGGGTGGGATGAGTTGGGGGACAGTGAACTCCTCTGTGGCCCACTCACCCATCACTGAGGCCCGCCTTGGCACAGTCTGTTCCATAGAAAGAGCAGATTGCCAGGCACTCCTATCCCTCCTGGGAAATTCTAGTATCCCCATTGGCCACTGGGCCCTGTACTCTGGTACTGAGGCTCAGACACCTGGGGACACTCTCTGTTTTTCAGCTGGTGAGTCTGCCCGCCGCCCGCCCCCCGACTTGAGGGCTGGCCCAGGGGCAGGCTGGGCAGAGAGAGCTGGCATAGGGAGCTGGCCTCGTGTGGAGGAGGCTGGCCCCGCGCCCTGCTCCTCTGCCAGCTGGGCGGCTGAGCCGGGCAGCAGCTTGGACTAGCTTGCAGGCCCAGCGGGGACCTCTGTGGGGCAGCAGGCCCCCTGAGCCCGGCTGCTAGCACCAGGGCCATCTGGTGCCTCTGTCCCCTTTTGTGTGTCTGGGGGAGGAGGGGGAAGAGGAGAGGCAAGGGGGAGGAGACAGATTCTCTGGCCCGCTTGCTTCAGAACTAAGGAGAAAGGAACGGGGTGGAGGTGGAAGAAGGGGATGGAGGAGACAGAGGGAGACTGAGCCTGAAAGGGGTAGGGGAAGAGGGAAGATAATACAGAAGGGGTGGGTGCTCTCAGAGTCTTGGTAGGAAAGCTAGAAAGGAAAGAGAGAGCGGGAGACAGAGCCAGGTGGAGAGGAAGACCTCGGTGGGCTGGAAGCGGGGCTGTAACTCTGCAGGAAAGAATGGAGGCCAGGAGTAGGCAAAGGTATACGAAGCGCCTCCACACGCAACATGCGGAGCTGTTCTGCCAGAGTATTTCTGTTCTAGGAAAGAGGAAGTGAGAGCCTGTGGGCTGTAGGTGACGGGAGGAGGGTGGCTGAGAGAGCAGGCTGGGTTTCTGGTCACAGCAGCCTGGGGTCCCGCCCCGCCCTGCCCGGCAGCTGTGAAGGCTGGGGTCCCAGTCAGAACCGCTACCAGCCACAGACTTCTGGAAGGGGGTGTGATGGTTGGTCTCCAGGGCTGGGGAGAAAAGCCGTGTTGACAAACATGTGCATTGATGTGTGCACTTGGAGAGTAAAAGTGTGCCTTCCTGGGGCCCTCAGGGAAAGTGAAGTTAAAGAACCTCACATTTGAGGATTTACAGTGGGCTTTGAGGGAACTGTCTTCTGTCAGGTGGCAGAGTATCCCTCCTCCTCCATGCAGGCCCCCAGGCAGCAGACAGAAATACCCATGAGTGTGCAGGTTTGTGTTTCTCTGGTGTTCCTATAGACTCGCATTCTTCCCTCGGTGAAGTCATGAAGGACGCAGAGAATGGTTTATTTTCTGTCCTGCGGACAATACAAACCGGCCCTGGGTTGGAAGGCTTCCTCCTCTGGCACTGCTCCTGTCAGACTCCGCTCCTGGAGCCCTCTCAGAATTCAGCTCGCGTCCCCCTCCCGGGCTTCTTCCAGGCCGCGCTGCCTCCTGCTCCAGACCCAGCATCTGCATCCCCACTCTTGCGTTACCAGAAAGCCGTCCTGTCATCTGCCCACAGCCTTACCAGCATCTGTCTTCCTGTCCCATCTGGAAAGTGGGACCAGTCACTGTTACCTCCTTGAAGTGGGAAATCTGCTCCGAGCTACTGCATGACTGAAATCCTGGGAAGGGCCACAGCTAAGTGTGATTGATTTAGTGCAAAGAGGTCCGTTTAACATCAGCCAACACGTGGTGTCTTTTTTTCTCCCTATTCAAGTCACTTGAAGATCACCAACTGGTGGCTCTGGAAGCACTCTATAGCTCTGAGGGTGGCGGGGGTACCCTGATCGGATGTGGCTGTCCTGGAGCTGACCTTGCTCGGGGCCCAATAGGTTCAGTGAGGGGCTGTGAGGAGCAGGGTGGGAGCACTCATGCCAGAGAGGCTGGTGCCCCTGGAGGAAGCCCCATCCAGGAGGTCACCAGACGTGGCCGAGAGACAGCTGAAATGAGCAGGGCTCCACGGGAGGCGCCCACTCGCGTGTGTCTGCAGGCGGGCTCCCGCCGGCCCAGCTGAGCCCCTGAAGAAAGAAGAGAATGGGCTTTATATCCACAGCTATTAGTGAGTGCTCANCGAGCGGGGCGAGACCTTACGCTGCCCGATGCTGCCCCCTGCAGGCTGTTGAGGGGCACAGCCCTCACCTCTGGGTTCGCAGGCTCTCAGCCTGAGCTCCGAGCTGTACCGAATGGTGGCTTTTCATCACCTAAAGGTGTCAGAGCAGCTAATAGTCCATGAACAGGGAGAAAATTAGGCTTCTCCAAGTGAATTGGGTGTTGAAAGATACTGAGATAAATGGTGGCGGTGGTAAGGATGACGGATGCAGTCGTGTCTATTCCAGCCATCTCCTTGAAATCCAAGCTCACAACCACCCCAGCGGAGCAGCAAGTGTTCCAAGGCCCTGTTTAATGAATGTCAGAATCAGTCCTAGAAAGGTAAAACGCTGTGCCCAAGGTTATATATCCAGTAAATGCTGGATCCAGGACCTGAACTCAGTGACCCCAGAGCTTTGTGGCATTGGCTGTCCATCACCCCGGCCCAGGAGAGCAGAATCCTGTCGAAGAGGAAGATCCCTTTCTCTATGGTGTGAACAGGATTCTGTGGAATGAAGGTGAACTTTCCACAGCAGTCTCTTCACTACAGGAGCTTTAGTTGTAGCCTCCGCAATGTAATTTTAGGGATGCTGGCAAGATTTTCTTAACTGGAAATACATCCCCCACTTGCCCTTCCCATTGCTAGGAATCTCACTATAGGAAAGCCATTCTCTTGATTAACATTGGCTAGATGGTACTCTCTTGCTAACTGGAAATATGGTTCCCCTTACTTAATCCTTAATATGGGAAAGTCACATGTTAACCCTTACATAGTAAATCTACATCTGTGGGGACTAGCTGTCAGATTGCTTTATCCCTATGATGGAGAATTAAGGATGAGGGGAAAGTGGCAGATTGAGGTGTCTGATTGTATTCCTGGATGTCCAGAGATTCCCTGCACTGAGGATATCCCAAGTTAAATTCATCTTCTCCCCTACCTTGTTCTTTCTTGGACATCCATCTTCAGGTTCTCCTTCAATCCTCCACCTAATTGGTCCTGAAATCCCACATGGCTTGCCTCTGAAGTGGTGCTTAAATCTTTCCCATGCGCACCTCCAGGCTCTGGTCCTCTCAGGCCCCCATCAACTTGTCCCTGGCTTTTTTTTTTTTTTTTTTTGACCGCATGGTATATGGGATCCTAGTTCCCCAACCAGGGCTCAAACCCGACCCCCTGCAGTGGAAACTCAGAGTCTTAAGCACTGGACGGCCTGTCCCTGACTTCTTTCTAACTCTGCCTTCACTGTTCAACGAGACCCCAGGGCAGCAGCGGAAGAAGACTTCCTATTGGTAGAATGTAAACCCGATAATGCTGCGTTTCCTCTCAAGATCCTCCTCGTCCGTCACTCAAGGCCAGGAGTATGGACTCCTTAATCTTTCGTTACAGGTCCCTGGGGACCCCTCTCTCTAGTGCCAGCTCCGTCCCCCTCTGTATCTCCCTCCATCACCCTTCTCCATCCATTTCCCAGCCTGACTGGCAGAAAGTTTTCCTTTGTTATCTCAAATGCTCCTTCACATCTTCATGCCTTTGCCCATGTGTTGGTTTTGTCAGAAAAGCCCTTCCCTTTGGTGGTCAACTGACCACTCCTCAGTGAAGCCATTCCTGATTTCCATCTCCATCTCCTAAGGGGGAGATAAAATTTTAAGTCTCTGTCTCCCTGACTAAGCCTGGATGNATGTGTTGGTTTTGTCAGAAAAGCCCTTCCCTTTGGTGGTCAACTGACCACTCCTCAGTGAAGCCATTCCTGATTTCCATCTCCATCTCCTAAGGGGGAGATAAAATTTTAAGTCTCTGTCTCCCTAACTAAGCCTGGATGCATAAATGGATGAAGGATGAGTAAATGAAGTCAGCTGATGAGTGGGCTATCCATTCATTTCTCAGGAAGTGCTGTTATTTTTTTACATGAATGCAAACCGAACCACGGCTCCATTTACAAATGTTGCACCAAATGTGTATGTGTGCACCTTGGTGGGATATGCCAACTCTGTTATGATAAATAATTTTATGGGCCTTGAACTTACTCATACAAGCAGAATCATTTCAGAACATTGCCATGGAGACGAATGAGGACTCAAGCAGCAGGGTACCACTTAGGCACTGACAGATTTTACAGAAAATGGGCTTAGACACACCTTTCTTGTATAAAAAAAAAAAAAAAAAACCCACAAAAAACCCTCTAGCTAACAGGAAGAGTGCTTCAAGGCAGACTAAAACCTTGCACTCTTGATGAACAAAAAGCCCATGAAGAAAGGAAAACGGGAAGAAGCAGGTCAGGAAGAAGACATATTCTTAGTGAAAGAGGGAAAGACAAAAGGAGAAAGAGGATGCTGGAGCCCTAACACGATGCTGGAGTTCCAGACAGCATCAGAAAAAAGCAGAGGGTGAAGATATCTCAAATACTGTGTATCATGACATGGAAGAATGTAAGGAGAGAATCCTGTTGTGGGAAGTGATGGACTATCACAAGGAATATTCATGGCTGGAGGAAACTGGACCTTTGAACCTTGGCAACATGTTCATAGTTTAATACAGAACTAGAGCTGCTGCTGCTGAGTCGCTTCAGGCATGTCCGACTCTGTGCGACCCCAGAGACCCAGCAGCCCACCAGGCTCCCCCGTCCCTGGGATTCTCCAGGCAAGAGCACTGGAGTGGGCTGCCATTGCCTTCTCCAACGCATGAAAGTGGAAAGGGAAAGTGAAGTCGCTCAGTCGTGTCCGACTGTTAGCAACCCCATGGACTGCAGCCCACCAGGCTCCTCTGTCCTTGGGCTCTTCCAGGCAAGAGCACTGGAGTGGGGCGCCATTGAACTAGAGCTAAAGTCCTACAATTCTGATCTGCAGAGAATGACCTTCCCTGTCTGGTGAAAACCTCTTCTCTCAAGGGCTGGTTCAAATGGCACCACCCCGTGAACCCTTTCTCCACTCTTAACACTTCACTAAATTTGCCCTATTACCTTCTCTCTGAGTTTCTCTGTGTACATGGACATATATGGATGTGTATGTCTGAAGCATTTGAGTGCAAGCTGTTGAAGGGATGTCATATCACTTCTAAATATTCCAGTGTTTATTTCCTCCAAACAGGGTTTACAGACTCACCATATGACCCTCCAAATCAGAGACTGAACATTGACGCATCAAGACTGCGGAATCCATGGACCCCTTCCCCACTTAACATTTTCAGGCCATTCCAACGAGGACTCTTTCTCCTCTCTGGTCCAAGATTATATCCAGGAATATGCGTTGCCTCGTCCTCACCCCTCTTTAGTCTTCTCCAACCTGGAAGAATTCCTTGGTGTTTCATGTCACAGATTTTTTTAAATTAAAGAGTACAGACCTTTCATTCTGTGGGATGTCCCTGGGTCTCTCTGGGGTATTCTCATGATCAGACTTGGTCATGCTTTCTTTTTTCTCTTTCTTTCTTATTTTTTAAGTTATGAAAGTATGACAACACATTTACAGGGGACTTGAAAAATGCAGAACAAAGTTACACTGCGGTTATTGTTCAGTTGCTAAGTGGTGTCCGACTCTTTGCGACCCCGTAGACTGCAGCACACCAGGCCTCCCTGTCCTTCACCATCTCCCAGAGCTTCCTCAGTCTCAGGTCCACTGAATCATTGATGCCATCCAGCCATCTCATCCTCTATTTGGAGTTTCAATATAAAGCTTTCAAGAATTAATAGAATGAATATACAGAAAAGTAGAAGGATATAGTAGACCTGAAAAGCATAGTCATGCTTTCTTAAAAGAATTCCATGGAAATGTGTTTTGTTAGTGAATTATCTAGGCATGGGCTGGGGGAAACATATGATGTTAGCCAACCGTACAACTGATGATGTTTACTGTCTTCTTTATTTGTTGCTTGCAGAATTTTAGTTCCCTGACTGGGGATTGAACCCATGCCCTCTACAGTGGAAGCTGGGTCCTAACTACTTGACTGGCAGGGAATTCCCCAACTCGTGAAATTTATTTATTTTTTAAAGTGCCCCTTGACTATCTTTACCCATTTGGCAATGTTTATCTTGATCACTAGTTATGTTGGTGTCTGTCAGATTTCTCCCACGTAAAGCTGCCATTTCCTCCTTTAATATTGATTGGCATTTTGAGGGGAGATATTCCTGTTCTTTAATAAGCTTCCATCTATCAATCTTAGCCTCCATTGATGTCTCCTGCTGGAAGCAAACACCACTCTGACAGTTGCCAAATTTCTATTTTCATCATTTCTTCGACTTTCATTAGTTGGCAGGCTACTTTAATAAGAGCTTTTCCATTTTCTGTTTGTGTGTATTTAAGTGGTCCCTTCAGGGTGGTCCTTGTGTCTTTCTGACGTGTCTCCTTCATCCTCATCACGTTCTTACTTTTTGGCACAATTTGTCCCAGGTTCATCTTGTACTTTCTCTGCTGCAGACTGGAATTAGCTCTTTCTTCAAGGAGCCCTGCTTTCTTTTGGTGGAGGGTGGTTTTTAGAAATCAAGATCTGGGCATTTAGTGTGTTTATTGTTCCCAGGGTGTCATTGCTTCTAGGCCCTTTCAGTGGAGAGAGTTTGGAAACATATATATTCATTTGAACACACCTGCATATACATATGCTTAAATCATTTTTGTTGTTTGGTTGCTAAGTTGTGTCTGACTCTTTTGCAATCCCATGGACTGTAGACTGCCAGGCCCCTCTGTCCATGAGATTTCCCAGGCAAGAATTCTGGCATGGGTTGCCATTTCCTTCTCCAGGGCATCTTCCCAAACCAGGGATTGAACCCGTGTCTCCTACCTTGGCAGGCGGATTCTTTACCACTGAGCTGCCTGGGAAGCCATTTCTATATCTACCCATGTTTGTATGTTTTAAAACAATGTAAACTGATATTTATACCTCCAAATCCCAATCCACCTTCAAGGTTCTTTATAAATCATCCTCTCTCCATATTTTCAACTTTGTTCTCCAACTTGGCTCTCATTATTCTCAATATATGCACCTAATTGTTCAATAAATTTTCTTATTTGCTTAATGTAGCCACTCTCCTGATCATACCAGCTGTGCCTTTTACTTCCACCCCAGCCCCCACCTTCCAGCATCCTGTGTACTTGGGCACCAGTAGGCATCATGGTGTCCCAAGGCACTTCCACGTGTCAGCCCTCTCTTCCCGTCTGTGTCCCATGGGGGTCGGATGCCAACTCTTCCAAATCAGAAAGGGAAGGAAAAGGAAAGGGAAGAAGAAAGGGAGAAGAAGGCTGTGCATATTAAGTAAAAGCTAAAAGGAAGGAAAAGGAGATGCCGTTTCACCTAACCCAGTAAGTGCTTTATCAAGTATTGATTAATAAGAAAGTATAGATAGATGCACATGGAGATAAAAATTGGTAATTAATATTGTTTTAATAAGTTATCTGATTATTTATGTTTAAAATATAATGCACTGTTGTCCTCTTCACAAATGCTGTAGAAACTTGTAAGTAGGGTAGAGTGGAAAATATAAAATAGCAACGGTAGGATCAAAGGGATGGCTAAGTGACAGTTCACGGCTGGGCACATGCCTCACAACAGGGACGCGTCTCAGAATGTTGCAAAGTTGCAAAGAATTCATTCTCTGAGGTTTGAAACCAATAAAAATCAGCTTAAATGAATGATATTAACTACTTGTGGGGTGGACCCATCTTGAAAGATGACTTGTAATTGGTTACCAGCTACAACCAGGGTGCTTTCCAAATTTCCATCAAGGAGACCAGTGAGTCTTCTAAAACCTCCCTAGGCAGGCTGTCATTCCTTCATTCTACACTAATTGTGTTGGGGTCCACTGGGTTTCTTCCAAGCGAAGTTATCATTTCTCTCTTTAAAATCATGTGTTAGCATTCAAGGGATATGATGGAGGAGAAAATACTGTCCTCGTATGTAGAAGGTTCATGGTCTGGTTGGAGGTGCACAGGTGTTTCAATACATGTTCTGGAGCCTTGAGAGGAGGGACTGGCCAGCCCTGACTGGAGGCAGTGTGCCTGGAAAGGATTCCCAGAAGAGGTGGCATCTAAGCCAATGCCTCAGGATAGTGGGAGTCAGCCAAAAGAAGTGGTGTGGGAGAAAGGTAGAGAGCAGAGAATATTGTGGGATGAGGGGCTACATGCTCTGAGACCTGGAGCAATGAGAGAACCTGGAGCACTCAGGGAGTGGCTTGTGGCTCGGTGTGGCTGGAATGGCAAGTTTGAAGGGCTTTGGGACGATGTGAGGCTGGAGGCCTATGCAGCACTGGATCAGCACCGGTCTTGGATGCCAAGTTTAGGCATTTGGACCTCACCCTAGGGAGGGTAAGACGTAGCTTGAGTGTTTTAGGCAGTTGCGTGAGAAGATCGCAGTCCTATTTTAGAAGACCCCTCTTGCTGTGTACAAGGAGTCAGCCCAACTCAAGGTTAAGGGCACATTTCCCACAAGCCTGCCCTCACTTCAGACACCAGCCCCCAGTTTGGGGGTCCCCAGAATCACCCTCTCTTCAGAGCAGCTAGCTATAAATTCAGGGGTTCCCATGACTACCCTCAGATTTGATAATTTGCTAGAACAACTCATAGAATTTAAGAAAATGTTATTAGGAATAGTGCTTTATTATAATCAAACAGATAAAAATGTATAAAATATATAAACTGAAATCAAAGCACAGTAGGGTGGAACCTGAGAAGGTTCCAAACAGTAAGTGTCTGTATTTCTAGGATTCATTTCCTTCCCAGCAACTCTATGTGACAATAAACATGAGTCTTGCAGCTAAAGAAGTTCATCTATGCTTCAGTGTCCAGAATTGTTACTGAGGCTTCATTACCCAGGCATGATTAATTTAATAATTACCCACATGGTTAAACTCATCTCCAGGTACCCTCCCCTGCCTGGTGGTTGGGCTGGTACCGTGTGGCCCAAAGCCCCAGCCACAATCATTCATGTCATGTTGGTCTTTCTGCATGGCCAGCCCCAACGCTGAATCATCTCATTAGCATAAGGGCGGGTCCCACCTTGAATAGCAAAGGTACTCCTCTCAGTGCAGAAATTACAAGAGTTTGCAGGTTACTCCAGGAGTCGAGACAAAGGTCAGATCTCTCTCAGTGAGGCCAAATTTCTTACTATGCACTGTGGTATGGCAATGAGACTGAATGAGAGCAAGTCTGGAAGCAAGGAAACCAGGTGGTTGCTGCAGAAATTCAAGACGGGAACATGGTGGCTGAGACCAAGCAATGGCAGAGGGAATGAAAGGAAGGAGAGGGATTGCAGTTGCATTTAGGAGAGGAGGTCAGGACTTAGTGGTTGACTGGATCCCTCAATCGTGCCTGGTTGAGGGATGAGGGAAGCAAAAGATGATGACAGGTGACTGGCCTGGACAAATAGCTGGCTTAGGCCTGCCGCATGCCGATAGCACTTCCGTGGTAGCTCTGATGGTAAAGTGTCTGTCTACAATGCAGGAGACCCGAGTTTGAGCCCTGGGTTGGGAAGATCCCCTGGAGAAGGAAATGGCAATCCACTCCAGTACTATTGCCTGAAAAATCCCATGGACAAAGGAGTCTGGCAGGCTGGAATCTATGGACTCGCAGAGTTGGACACGACTGAGCGACTTCACTTCACTTCATGCCGGTAGCACACATTGCTGAACTGGGAAAAATATGATAGAGTAGAAGAAGGGGCTAAATATTTAAAACTGCAAGACATCAAGTTTTTTACTTCGATCTAGGCTTTAGAAGGAGAAGGCAATGGCACCCCACTCCAATACTCCTGCCTGGAAAATCCCATGGATGGAGGAGCCTGGTAGACTGCAGTCCATGGGGTCACAGAGGGTCGGATACGAGTAAGTGGCTTCACTTTCACTTTTCACTTTCANACCTCCCTAGGCAGGCTGTCATTCCTTCATTCTACACTAATTGTGTTGGGGTCCACTGGGTTTCTTCCAAGCGAAGTTATCATTTCTCTCTTTAAAATCATGTGTTAGCATTCAAGGGATATGATGGAGGAGAAAATACTGTCCTCGTATGTAGAAGGTTCATGGTCTGGTTGGAGGTGCACAGGTGTTTCAATACATGTTCTGGAGCCTTGAGAGGAGGGACTGGCCAGCCCTGACTGGAGGCAGTGTGCCTGGAAAGGATTCCCAGAAGAGGTGGCATCTAAGCCAATGCCTCAGGATAGTGGGAGTCAGCCAAAAGAAGTGGTGTGGGAGAAAGGTAGAGAGCAGAGAATATTGTGGGATGAGGGGCTACATGCTCTGAGACCTGGAGCAATGAGAGAACCTGGAGCACTCAGGGAGTGGCTTGTGGCTCGGTGTGGCTGGAATGGCAAGTTTGAAGGGCTTTGGGACGATGTGAGGCTGGAGGCCTATGCAGCACTGGATCAGCACCGGTCTTGGATGCCAAGTTTAGGCATTTGGACCTCACCCTAGGGAGGGTAAGACATAGCTTGAGTGTTTTAGGCAGTTGCGTGAGAAGATCGCAGCCCTATTTTAGAAGACCCCTCTTGCTGTGTACAAGGAGTCAGCCCAACTCAAGGTTAAGGGCACATTTCCCACAAGCCTGCCCTCACTTCAGACACCAGCCCCCAGTTTGGGGGTCCCCAGAATCACCCTCTCTTCAGAGCAGCTAGCTATAAATTCAGGGGTTCCCATGACTACCCTCAGATTTGATAATTTGCTAGAACAACTCATAGAATTTAAGAAAATGTTATTAGGAATAGTGCTTTATTATAATCAAACAGATAAAAATGTATAAAATATATAAACTGAAATCAAAGCACAGTAGGGTGGAACCTGAGAAGCTTCCAAACAGTAAGTGTCTGTATTTCTAGGATTCATTTCCTTCCCAGCATCTCTATGTGACAATAAACATGAGTCTTGCAGCTAAAGAAGTTCATCTATGCTTCAGTGTCCAGAATTGTTACTGAGGCTTCATTACCCAGGCATGATTAATTTAATAATTACCCACATGGTTAAACTCATCTCCAGGTACCCTCCCCTGCCTGGTGGTTGGGCTGGTACCGTGTGGCCCAAAGCCCCAGCCACAATCATTCATGTCATGTTGGTCTTTCTGCATGGCCAGCCCCAACGCTGAATCATCTCATTAGCATAAGGGCGGGTCCCACCTTGAATAGCAAAGGTACTCCTCTCAGTGCAGAAATTACAAGAGTTTGCAGGTTACTCCAGGAGTCGAGACAAAGGTCAGATCTCTCTCAGTGAGGCCAAATTTCTTACTATGCACTGTGGTATGGCAATGAGACTGAATGAGAGCAAGTCTGGAAGCAAGGAAACCAGGTGGTTGCTGCAGAAATTCAAGACGGGAACATGGTGGCTGAGACCAAGCAACGGCAGAGGGAATGAAAGGAAGGAGAGGGATTGCAGTTGCATTTAGGAGAGGAGGTCAGGACTTAGTGGTTGACTGGATCCCTCAATCGTGCCTGGTTGAGGGATGAGGGAAGCAAAAGATGATGACAGGTGACTGGCCTGGACAAATAGCTGGCTTAGGCCTGCCGCATGCCGATAGCACTTCCGTGGTAGCTCTGATGGTAAAGTGTCTGTCTACAATGCGGGAGACCCGAGTTTGAGCCCTGGGTTGGGAAGATCCCCTGGAGAAGGAAATGGCAATCCACTCCAGTACTATTGCCTGAAAAATCCCATGGACAAAGGAGTCTGGCAGGCTGGAATCTATGGACTCGCAGAGTTGGACACGACTGAGCGACTTCACTTCACTTCATGCCGGTAGCACACATTGCTGAACTGGGAAAAATATGATAGAGTAGAAGAAGGGGCTAAATATTTAAAACTGCAAGACATCAAGTTTTTTACTTCGATCTAGGCTTTAGAAGGAGAAGGCAATGGCACCCCACTCCAATACTCCTGCCTGGAAAATCCCATGGATGGAGGAGCCTGGTAGACTGCAGTCCATGGGGTCACAGAGGGTCGGATACGAGTAAGTGGCTTCACTTTCACTTTTCACTTTCATGCGTTGGAGAAGGAAATGGCAACCCACTCCAGTGTTCTTGCCTGGAGAATCCCAGGGACGGGGGAGCCTGGTGGGCTGCCGTCTATGGGGTCACACAGAGTCGGACACGACTGAAGCGACTTAGCAGCAGCCTTTAGAAATCATTGCATCTTATTCCATGATACTCACAGGCAGTACAAGGTCTATATATCCCCAAAGAATTTGTCAGCCACATGGGGCAGCATCTTCTGTACCGAAGGGCCACAGCTATGGAATGAGAGCCCCATTAGTGGTCACAGGCAGCCTAGGGCTGTTCTTGGAGCTGGATTTAAGGGAGATCTCTCAGTGCCAGGTGATAGAATAACGTGGACGCTGGAGCACGTAGAAGTTGGTTTGGATTCTGCCTCTGCTGTGTGACTTTCGGCATATAACTTAACCTCTCTGAGCTTCTCTGAGTTTATCTGTAAAATGGGAATGACAACACCGCATGGTGCTTTTGTCGGGATCAAGAAGATGGTGTACATCTGTCTGTAAGAACACCACACCTTCCCTTGCGGACCTGAACACCTGAGACTCTTTCTCAGACTATCCTGTTTGCACTGGTTACTACCAGGCCTAGTGCCCACTTGTCAGTGACATTTATTTCCTTCACAAGGCCTGCTCTGACCTCCAGAACCCAGAGGACACTCTCTCTTAAACTCTCCACCTCATCACCTTCATTGGTCGTATCCTACTTTGCCGAGCAAGCTTTCTATTTCTTTATCTGCAGTTTACTTCCTCAGCTAGACTGTAATCTCTCACAGAGCAGAGACTTTCATATTTTTTTAATGTTCCATTTTGGAATCTTAGCACAGTGCCTTTTTGGACCTAGCACTTGCTCAAAAAATAGAAATCAGTTGATAGTTTACCTACTTTCATCTCCTAAAACTTGCCCCAGAGTCCTAAGCTGAACTCAGCCTACATAAGGGCATTTCTACAAAGGAACATGTTTATTCATTTATCTGTTTATCCAGCTGCCCTTCATTGAAACACATCCAAACAAGGACAGTGCCTCATAAGGCTCTCTGAAGGATTGCAAGGAGCCTGTCACCTCTCAAAGCATTTGTGGAATTCCTGCATTGAGTTTTCGGGTGGTGAATCCTCACACCTCCTGGGAGGAGTTATTTTTGGAAACAGTGGGAGTCATTTTGGCCAAATTTGGCAGGTGTGGTCATTCAAGGGGCAGCTGGGTGTAGAGCAAGAGGCAGGATGATCAGTAAATATTTAATTTGGCATTTCCAATGTGTCAGGCACTTTACATTCACTGTTTTATTTTCATCTTAATTTCATCTCTAGGAGGCAGGTGCTATTATTATCCCCACTTTACAGACAAGGAGCCTGAGGGCCAGAGAATGCCAAACACACTCTATAAGGGACTCCATGGCTTTTTCCCCATTACCAAGCTAGTGTTTGGAGGCACACAGGACAGACATACAGGAGTGACCCTCCTGCCCCTCCAGCAAAGATGAGGGCTCAGGATGCCTTATCCAATGACATCAAGCCTAAGAACTGTGACTCTGGAACTAGTGGGGGCAGAGAGAGCTTGAGGAACACAGGAGCTGAGAAAACTGGTCCTTCCCTACAATGCAGGAGTATGCCAGCACACAGGAAGGCTCCTCTGAGAGGGACCAGAGAATGAGGAGGGGACTGGTCCACAACTGGGGCATCCCTGAGCAGGGGGGATGATTCCTAACTGAAAGGTTTCCTTCTGTGCCTCTCTCTCTTTTTTTTAATTGATCATATTTTACTTAAACATTTTTTATTCATTTTACTTTACTTTTTTGGCCACATCACGTGGCATCAGGGACCTAGTTCCAGGATTAAGGATTGAACCATGTCCCTTGTCCTTCCAGCATGGAATCTTAACCAGTGGACCTCCAGGGAAGTCCCCCTTTTGGGCCTCTCTTTTTCACTTTCTTAAAATTGTAGTCATGTTTACTGACTATAAAAGGAGTTCAAGTTCACTGTAGAACACTTGGAAAACAGAAGTATAAAAAAACTTAAAATTACCTATAAATGACCCTCCTTCTGAGATCCCAGGCTTTGCTAAGACAAGGCTGTTGAGCAGATCAGTACACATGGGATTATTTATAAACTCCCTCCTTCCTACCCACCCACTCTCCTCTGGGCTAGAGAAGGGCCTTCAGCCAGGACATTCCCTCGCAGCCTACTCAGGTTGCTATATCAAGCCCTGCCTTTCTAGGGGCTGGATCAGGCGCTCCTTATCTCTTGGCAGCAGGGTTCTCATAATGTGCCCAGTTTGCAGGCACTCGGAGACGTGCCAGTGGGCTCTGGCTGCTGCTACCAGGGCCTCTAGCCCGCTCAGGGTCGTCTTCTCTGACTCCCACTGAGACTTGGCTAACAACACCGAAACCTTCCCTGTAGGAAGTCTTTTGTCTGCATCATTAGAGGGTAGCTGTCAGACAGCTGAGGTGAACCTGATGGGTCTGGCACAGGCAATGGGTGTGTCTGGCTTGTGCAGGCTCCGTGGTCCAAGTCCTCCTCCTGACTCTGCCATGCCTGGCCCCTACTCCCTCAGTCCCCACCCCGCCTTCCCTCCCCTTTCTCTCCCTTAGTGCTTGGCTCAGAGTCTCCATCCATATGGTGTCGGCAGGCAAAGGCCTTCCGTGGCTGTTGGCCTGCTGCGTCTCAGTTCCAGAATTCTGGGCTGGACTCCTCTCTAATTGACAGTGGACTGTAGCAGATGTAGTCTCTGCCTAGAAAAGGAGTTTTGCCAAAGGAGGCAGACTGACCTTATAACTGCAAGTTGGGGTAGAGAGATAAGAGAGGTGTCCTAAAAACATGCAAAGGCTTAAATCAGGCAGAGCCACTGTGAGATCCCAGTTCCTCCACTCTAACAGAGGTGTGATCTTAGCAAGTTATGTAACCCCTATGAGGCTTAGTGTTCTCATCTTTAAGATGTACAGAATGCCATCTCTATTTTAGAACTCATGCAAAAATTGCAAAAGATGACATATACAAAGCTGACATCAGTTCAGTTTAGTCGCTCAGTCGTGTTTGACCCTTTGCAACCCCATGGACTGCAGCACGCCAGGCTTCCCTGTCCATCACCAACTACCAGAGCTTACTCAAACTCATGTCCATTGAGCAGGTGATGCCATCCAACCATCTCATCCTCTGTCATCCCCTTTTCCTCCTGCCTTCAATTTTTTCCAGCATCAGGGTCTTTTCTNGTCCTGTGGCCACTGCTGAGTTTTCCAAATTTGCTGGCATATTGAGTACAGCACTTTCACAGCATTATCATTTAGAATTTGAAATAACTCAACTAGAATTCCATCACCTCCACTAGCTTTGTTCATAATGGTACTTCCTAAGGGCCACTTGACTTTGCATTCCAGGGTGTCTGGCTCTAGGTGAGTGATCATACCATTGTGGCTATCTAGGTCATGAAGATCTTTTCTGTACAGTTCTTCTGTGTATTCTTGCCATCTTTTCTTAATATCTTCTGCTTCTGTTAGGTCCATACCATTTCTGTCCTTTATTGTGCCCATCTTTGCATGAAATGTTCCCTTGGTATCTCTAATTTTCTTGAAGAGATCTCTAGTCTTTCCCATTCTATTATTTTCCTCTATTTCTTTGTATTGATCACTGAGGAAGTCTTTCTTATCTCTTCTTGCTATTCTTTGGAACTNCCATTTCTGTCCTTTATTGTGCCCATCTTTGCATGAAATGTTCCCTTGGTATCTCTAATTTTCTTGAAGAGATCTCTAGTCTTTCCCATTCTATTATTTTCCTCTATTTCTTTGTATTGATCACTGAGGAAGTCTTTCTTATCTCTTCTTGCTATTCTTTGGAACTCTGCATTCATATGGGTGTATCTTTGCCTTTACTCTGCATTCATATGGGTATATCTTTACATTCATATGGGTATATCTTTACCCATTCAAAGGGGTATATCTCTCCTTTGCCTTTTATCTCTTTTCTTTTCTCAGCTATTTGTAAGGCCTCCTTGGACAACCATTTTGCTTTTTGCATTTCTTTTTCTTGAAGATGGTCTTGATCATTGCCTCCTGTACAATGTCATGAACCTCCGTCCATAGTTCTTCATCTATCAGATCTAATCCCTTGAATCTATTTGTCACTTCCACTGTATAATCATAAGGGATTTAAGTCATACCTGAATGGTCTAGTGGTTTTCCCTGCTTTCTTCAATTTAAGTCTGAATTTTGCAATAAGGTGTTCATGATCTGAGACACAGTCAGCTCCCAGTCTTGTTTTTTAGAGCTTCTCCATCTTCGACTGCAAAGAATATAATCAATCTGATTTTGGTATTGACCATCTGGTGATGTCCATGTGTAGAGTCATTTTTGTGTTGGAAGAGGGTGTTTGACATACATAGATATAAAGATGATGATAGGGGGTGTGTGTGTGTGCGTGTGTGCGCTCAGTCACTCAGTCATGTCCAAATCTTTGTGACCCTGTGGTCTGAGCCCATTGGGTTTCTGTGTCCATGGTATTTCCCAGGCAAGAATACTGGAGTGGGTCGCTATTTCCTCCTCCAGGGGATCTTCCCGACTCAGGGATCAAACAGCATTCCTTGCTCTTCTGCTCTGGCAGACTGGTTCTTTACACTGTGCCATCTGGGAAGCAAAGATGGCATATATGGAAACACATATTATGGTAGTTACTATAATTTGTATTAATGACATTTATAATCAGTTAGATGGTAGAGAGATTGTAGCTTTTTTTTCTTTCTCTCTTAGAGATTTAACAGAGGAACTCTCCATGTTTGTTGTTAAGAAATTCATCTAGCCAAGAGATGCATGTTCCATTGATATTTAAATAATTTTTCAAGTTTGAGAGAATCCATTCAAAGCAACTTTTGAGCCCTGAGGAGGCCTTGGTTCACCTTTGTATTAGCCTGGAGAATCAGATCAACCTTATTTGAAAAGGCAATTCATTGTACTTAAACATGGTCAAAATTTAGTGGCAAAACATTCTTTTGGTAACCCACAAGTCACTTTCTAGATGGAATGATTTCCTCTAAAAAAAAAAAAAAATTTCTTATCAGAACTTAGAAGGTACAGTTAAAGCAGTGCCCAGAGAAAATAGCATAGTGCGATTTTATTGTCAATTGGATTGGCCCATAGCATGCCCAGATCCTTGGTCAAACATTATTCTGGGTGTGTCTGTGAAGATGTTTCTGGATGGGATTAACATTTGGCAGGCTGGGTAAAGCAGATTGCCCTCCCAGTGTGGGTAGACCTTGTCCAATCTATTGAAGGCCTGAATAGAACAAAAGCTGAGTAGGGAAAGAGTTTCTTTTTCTCTGTGCATCTCTGAGCCGGGACATTGGTCTTCTTCTGCCTTTAGCCTTGAATTAGAATTTTCACCATTGACTCTCTTGCTGTCTGCAGATCTTGGGACCCTTCAGCATCTGTAATCACATGAGCCATTTCTTTATAATAAATTTCTTTTTATATTTATTGATTCTGCTTCTGTGGAGAACCCTAATATAGACAGTTTTATAAGGAGCTAATAAAAAATTAGACAGGAATGAAAAAAATGAACTAAGCATTCAACTGAACTAGTTAGGAAAAGGTAATAAACATAAAGAAGGCAGAAGGACTTACGAAATGTTAAAGCAGAAATGAAAGGCTTGTAAAACAAACGGGTTTAAAGTTAGTAAATTATAAGCAAATAATAAATTCAAATATAATTCTTTGAAAATAGAATGAGATCGATCAATTGTCGACTAACCTTGTCGAGAAGATAACGAAGCACAAATAAGAAATGCTAAGCAGAAAATAAACACAAATGGAGGGAATGAAAAGAATCCTTAGAGACAATTTGGTCAACTTCACGAAAAAAAATTTAAAATCTTATGTAGCAAAACAATTAACCTTATCCAAAGAGAGAGCCCTGGCTTTCCAGGTGGCTTAGTGGGTAAAGAATCTGTTTGCAATGCAGGAGACACTGGAGACATGAGTTTGATCCCTGGGTGGGGAAGATCTCTTGGAGGAGGGCTTGGCAACACACTCCAGTATTCTCGCCTGGAGAATCACCATGGATAGAGGAGCCTGGCAGGCTACAGTCCACAGGGTTGCAAAGAGTCCAACACAACTAAAGTGACTGGACACGAGCATGAAAGAGAGATCCAGCCCTGGTCTTTGGCTCCCAAGGGGTAATGTCTAGGCCTCTGCTTGTCCTGCCTGGTAGAAGTGTTTTTGTTTACCTGGGGGCCTAAGGTGACACCCCACTATTTAACAATATGATTTATGATGGGAACTTTGGGCCATACCATATTTGCTCTTTCTCTAGAACTCCTGGAGACTAAAAGTCAGCCACGTGGGCAGCAATGTCTGTGTGACTAAACCCCAACAGAATCTCTGGACACCAGAGCTTAGCTGAGCTTCCCTGTTTGGCAATACCTGTACGGACCGTTGCATATTGTTGTGGGGGAAAGTAGCACTGTCCACAGCTCCAGTGGGAGAGGACAAGTGGAACCCTGTGCTTGGACGAGTCCTGGACTCTGCCCTCTGCATCTCTTTCATATCCTTTCATGGTACTAAACTTTAACCAAGAATAAAACAGCTTGTAGTGAGTTCTGTGAGTCCTTCCAGCAGATTTTTGAATCCAAGGATAGTCTTGGGAACCCTCTAAATTTGCAAAACCTAACATACTGGATACTTTCCTGAGAAATGTAGTTTTCCTAAAACTGACCCAGCATCATATTCAATGACATATTCAAGATCAGCTTGCCTTAGTTAACCTATAAATTAAAAGAAATCCCAACAAAACTAACAGCTCATATGGAAAAAGAAGCTGAAAAAGGAATAGTAAACTAGCCCTGTAAGATATAATGCATATTATAAAACTTGAATAATTAAAATAGTATAAGACATTATGTGGTTGGAACAAATAGGAAGTCCAGAAATAGAGGAGAAAAACTTATTGGGAATTTAGCTTATGATAATGGTGGCATTTCAAATCATTGGGAAAAAAAAGATGAATTATTCAAAAAATGGTGTTGAGACAACTGGGTAGCCATCTGGAAAAAAATTAAGTTGGATCTATACCTCACTTTTTATATCAGATACATACCAGGAGAAATCAGTGATTTAAATTTTTAAAAAGGCTAGAGGAAACTATGGGAGATTAAAAACAAATCTACTATTTTGTAAGGGGAAGAACTTTCAAAGATGACACAAAATACAGAAGACATAAAGAAAAAACTATAACTTCTGTTGCATTAAAATTACGTATGGCAAAACTAGTAAAAGCAATTTCTAAAGTATCATCAGACCAGGGAATGTATGGTAATATTCCCAACACAGAGACCTTTTATGAATCAAGAAGAAAAATGACTATATGATAAAAAAGTTGGCAAAAGATATGAACAGAAAGTTCACAGTATAGGAAGCACAAATGATTTATAAACATGAAGATGCTTCCTATTACTCATAATAAGAGAAATTATAAAATGAAACTACAGAGAGATAGCATTTACCACTTTTCACTTACCAAACTGACAAAGATAAAAAATTTGTTTATAAACTGTTGGTAAAGATATGGGGAACAGAAAGTCTTACGTTGTCAAAGGAATGTTGAATATCTGTACAACCTCTCTGGATGGCAAAAAATAACAAATGCACATTACCTGTTGACCGGCATGCTATTTCTAGGGATTTACCATAATCATTCTGGATAAAATATAGTGTATCTATTTGGGGAGATGGTATTTAAGAGTAAAAACTTACAACCAGTAGATAAATAAGTCCTGGAGAGCTAATGCAAAACATAGTGATTATAGACAGTGATATTGTCTTATAAATTTCCAAGGGGCTAAGAGACTAGATCTTAGTCATTCTTATCACAAAAAAGAAAGATAATACTGTGGCATGATAGAGGTATAAANAGTAAAAACTTACAACCAGTAGATAAATAAGTCCTGGAGAGCTAATGCAAAACATAGTGATTATAGACAGTGATATTGTCTTATAAATTTCCAAGGGGCTAAGAGACTAGATCTTAGTCATTCTTATCACAAAAAAGAAAGATAATACTGTGGCATGATAGAGGTATAAAAAATTAAATAGTATGCACAAAGTTATGCATTGTGGCATTGCTCAAAAAAGACTGGAAATGACCAAAATGCCCACTAAAAAAAGACTGGCTTAAGTAAATTATGGTGCACTGAGGAAATGGAAAACCATGCAGCTCTAAAATAGACTGAATGAGCTGCCAGAGACACTTGAAAGAGAAAGAAATTAGGTACAGAACAGTATATGTGAAACGGTGCGATATCATTTCCATAAAACGGGAAAGAAAACAACATCTATTACCGTGAGAGTGAGTATGTGGTGTTTACCCTGGTCCCTAGTATAAGGTAGGTACTGCGACTTGAGCGACTTCCCTTTCACTTTCCACTTTCATGCACCGGAGAAGGAAATGGCAGCCCACTCCAGTGTTCTCGCTTAGAGAATCCTGTGGATGGAGGAGCTTGGTGGGCTGCTGTCCATAGCGTCTCCACAGAGACGGACACAACTGAAGCGACTTAATATGCATGTGTGCATTGGAGAAGGAAATGGCAACCTACTCCAGTGTTCTTGCCTGGAGAATCCCAGGAACGGGGAAGCCTGGTGGGCTGCCGTCTCTGGGGTCACACAGAGTCGGACACGACTGAAGCAGCTTAGCAGCAGCAGCAGCAGCAGCAGGATTACATCATGTTCGGTGGATGGGGGGAGCCAGGGCTCAGAGAGGTGCCCAAAGTGATTTCCACATTACCTGTTGACCAGCATTCTATTTCTAGGGATTTACCATAATCATTCTGGATAAAATATAGTGTATCTATTTGGGGAGATGGTATTTAAGGGTAAAAACTTAACAGCCAGTAGATAAATAAGTGACTGTATGATAAAATGACTATATGATATGACTATATATCATAGTATAATAGTATGTACGGCTGGAAAGGGGCAGTACTGGGTCTTGAGCTCAGATAGACTGGCTCCGAGTTTGTGCTCTTCCCACCACGCCCTGTTCTTTTGTTTGGGCTCACCTGCTTGCATATTCATGAGCTATGTCTGGGCGGCTGAGGGAAAGGTGTGAGAGCATATTTCACTATATTCCCCTTTGTACCTTTGGACTATGTGAAGTATCATCCATTAATATATTTAAGCCAAACATATATTTCTGATTGGAAGCAGATAAATGACACAGGACTCAGGTCCCCTGAGGCAGGTATAAAATTCTGTCCTGGACACCAGGAACCCAGAGCCTCTGCCTACCATGTCAGGGAACCCGGGGCCTCCTCCTGGCCCTGATCCACTCAGGGGGTCCATGGAAGAGCGGTGGTTGGAGGTGAGGTGGGAGGCGCCCAGGTCTTGCCCACTGGTGTCCTGACCCTACCCGCTGGGCCTCAAGGCCACTGGCTCCAGGATCCAGGAGGTGGGTGTCAGGCCAGGCCCTCTGCTTGGGGCTCTGCTGTGGTCTGTGGGTCTCCTCATGACGCCCCCACCGTCCCCAGCAGCTGTCTGCTTGCTCATTGCCCCCTAGGCAATCTGCACCGTCTGTGATGAGATGGGCCAGGAGGGCACCTCTCCCCAGCAGCCGGCCTCCTCCTCAGACTGTGGGGCCGGAGGAGCCAGAATACCTGCAACAACCACACGGCCGCAACGACCCCAAGGGCAGCGACCTCTTGGGGGCAGCGACCTCAGGCGCGGAACTCCTTTGCACCATGATGACCACAAACTCCACGACAACCAGCACTGGTACAGCCAGATGACCACACGACTGCCATGACTGGGGTCACCGCAACACCACACAACAGCAACCACCACACACGTGTGCAGCCGCCACGGCCTGCGGCAGCCACATCGTCAGCTGCGGTGCGTCAGACATGTGTTATGTTTCGACCTCCTGAATCTGAGATCTCCAAAGGCTCCCATCACAGATCAGCCGAGGGCCAGGAGGCTGGGTAACTTCCTGGACCCTGAGGTGGGGGGCGGGCATGCAGATCAGGTGGGCTGGGCTTGGGACATGGCCTCTGCCCACTCTGGGGGAAGGCATGGTCCTTGAGGACTTCCAGGGAACTTGGCGCTATGAGGAGGGGGCATCTTTCTTGCTTCCCTTCCAGGGGATGCTCTGTGAGGCTCAGTGTGGAGCTGGGAGCAGAGAAGACCGTCTCCGGGGATGGGACAAGCCGGCAGGCTTTCCTCTCATTCCAATGGCCCACTTGCTCAAACATGTCTCAGAAGGGAGGCTCTGACCTTCTAAAAGTCACTTTCCTAAAGGAGGGCGGGGGAGACCATTTCCTGATAGAAAACCCTAAGTTCCGTCGTCACCATTCTGTAGGGATAACGTCTGTTCTGCGCAGCCTGGCTTGATCCTTGGCTGGCCTGTGATTTTGTCCATGTCAAGGAAAGAGGAATCTTCCCTCCTCCACTCTGGGAGGATCGTCACTTTTGCTGACAAGTGTGCTATGCTTCCTCTTTTCCGATTTCAGAGAAGAGTTACACTTTTCCTTCAGGGAAAGGAGAACTAGTTCCCAAAGCCGTCAGAAGGGCTGCCTCTGAAGTTTGCCCAAGTGCTGGTCCTGGCTGTTGACAGGGGCTACCAGGCCCTGCTTCCAGATTCAGCCTGTTGGGGCAGAAAGGACATTTTCCTTTTTCTTATGCTGTTCTGGGCCAGTGACCCTCAGCTCCGACTGAACAATGGGATTTCCTTAGGAGTTTTGAAAAGTTCTGTTGCCCAGGTAGCAGCTGAGACCAGCTGAATAGGACTAGGGGAAGGGTGTCTCTATGCTTGAAAGCTTCCCGGGAGATTCCTGGGTGCAAGGGGAACCTCCATCCGTGTTTGTGGTTCCTGTAAATGCTTCTTCATTTACAGCTTGTAACCCCGTCTGGCTAAAAGCTGGGCAGGTGTTCCTGATGTCACAGTGTTCAACAGTGAGGCAGACTCCGAGTGGGCCTTGGGGAAAGGTGAGTAGGGCAAAGGGTAATCACCAGCATGAAATTCTGCCGCGCCGATTGTCATCTACCCCCTCACTGTCCAATAACTGTTTGTCCCCGGCGTAGGCCCCTATTCTTGTTCCCAAGGGTCAGTAAAGCTCCACCCGCACCGCCTTCCTTGCTTCATTGGTTCCCTGTCTTATACAGAGTCAGCCAGCAGGTCTTTTCTTTGCTTCCCCTTGGCCTCCAAGTTCAGAACCTGATTTCCTGTTGTCATGATTTGGGGATCCTGCAAATCCCGTCCTTGGGCCAGGGACCAGGTTCCTCCTCACGTGGGGGTAAGAGGCTTTGTATAAACTTCAGACCTGGACACATTTTGTTATGGCTTTATAACCACCCCCCTACCCAACCCCGATGTTTGTGTGGGAGTCCCACACAGTCTGTTTTGGGGACACCTGAAATGCTGGGCTGGATGAGTTACAAGCTGGAATCAAGATGGGGAGAGAAACATCAACAACCTCAGATATGTGGATGATATCACTCTAATGGCAGAAAGCTAAGAGGAACTAAAGAGCCTCTTGATGAGGGTGAAGGAGAGCAAAAAGGCAGCTTAAGATTAAATATTAAAAAACTAAGATCATGGCATCTGGCCCCATTACTGCATGGCAAATAGAAGGGGAAATGGTGGAAATAGTGAGAGATTTCCTTTTCTTGGGCTTCAAAATCACTGCGGACAGTGACTGCAGCTATGAAATCAGGAGACGATTGCTTCTTGTCAGGAAAGCGATGACAAACCTGGACAGTGTGTTGAAAAGCAGAGACATTGCTCTGCCGACAAAGGTCTGTAGAGTCAAGGCTATCGTCTTCCCAGGGGTCACGAACGGTTGTGAGAGCTGTACCGTAAAGAAGGTAGAAAGCTAAAGAATTGATGCCTTCGAACTGTGGTGATGGAGAAGACTCCTGAAAGTCCCTTGGACAGCAAGGAGATCAAACCAGTCAAGGGAGATCAACACTGAATATTCACTGGAAGGACTGATGCTGAAGCTGAAGCTCCAGCTTTTGGTCATTTGATGCCAACAGATGACTCATTGGAAAAGCCCCTGATGCTGGGAAAGATTGAGGGCAGAAGGAGAAGAGGGTGTCAGAGGATGAGATGGCTGGATGGCATCACTGATGAACATGAACTTGGGCAAACTCCGGGAGATGATGAGGGANGATGCTGGGAAAGATTGAGGGCAGAAGGAGAAGAGGGTGTCAGAGGATGAGATGGCTGGATGGCATCACTGATGAACATGAACTTGGGCAAACTCCGGGAGATGATGAGGGACAGGGAGGCCTGGCATGGTGCAGTCCTCGGGGTTGCAGAGTCAGACACGCCTGGGTGACTGAACAACAGCCAGCTCATGTGGTGTTCCTTATCTTATCACGGGAGAAATCTCACCACCTAAGGTTGCTCCTCGCCCTGGAGCCTTGCAACACCAAGCATCACCCTAGCTTACAGCACTGTCTTTGCTATAATCTTCAGAGATGCGCATCTTTTTGAACAAGGCTTCTACTTTAATTTTTTTTTTTNCACGCCTGGGTGACTGAACAACAGCCAGCTCATGTGGTGTTCCTTATCTTATCACGGGAGAAATCTCACCACCTAAGGTTGCTCCTCGCCCTGGAGCCTTGCAACACCAAGCATCACCCTAGCTTACAGCACTGTCTTTGCTATAATCTTCAGAGATGCGCATCTTTTTGAACAAGGCTTCTACTTTAATTTTTTTTTTTGTATTTTATCTGTTATCAATAAGCATTTGGAGCAGAGAGGACTTTCAAACATGAATTCACAGCACGGTTGTGCCTGTAAGTCTTATAATTACTGCTCTGTTTTGGCTCTCCAGCAGGCCTATGACTACACCAGGCTCACAGGGTTTGTTACACTTGAAAGTGTGGAGTGAACACTGAGTTTGGAAGATGCCTTGAAATCACCTCACTCCGCCTTCTCATTTCTCCAAAAAGGAGACCGAGATCCAGTGCCTTGCTTTGGACTCCACACGTTGTTAACAGCACAGCCAGGAAGGTAAAGCTGACTCTAAAGCCTGGGTTTGGAATACCCGCCCTTGAACTGGATTTCTCCCATACAGAGTGGTTTTTTGGCTTTGCAGCCCTATCTGAACCTCACTCCCAGTTTAAGGGCCAAGTCAGGATCTACCCAGTCCTCCTGTGGTCTCTCCCTCATCTTGCATCTGGCACTTAAAAGCAAGGGAAAGAGGATCAACTCTAATAACTACTGAATGCCTCCCTTGTAATGGTTTTGTGTGAGAGCTCACATTTTCATATACGCTACTGCCCTCTAGTGGTCNGTATAAAATTTACCAAGAGATATCCTTTTTTTCCTTGTACCAAGTTTCTGAAATTTGATGTGAATTTTACACTGCAGCACATCTCAGTTCAGACCAGCCACACTAAGTGCTCACGAGCCACGTGTGTCTAGTGGCCACTGAGCTGGACAGCAAAGGTCTGGGGCAACGATTTCCAAACTCTGTCCTTGTTATTGCACTGATGTTTGTATCCCATGAGGAATGTTTTCACCAGTGTGCAGCAGAACGAGAAAAATAAGAATCGTGCTTTTAAATAGATAAAGTCAGTGTCAGATTATCACCTATCTTGCCCGAGGGAATGCCTGGAGGATGTCTTTCTGACTGTGGCTGTTAAATATAGTCATTCTTTTATGGTCATAGATGACGACAGATGATTGACCAAGTGTCCCTATTTTGTAAATAAAACGTTCTCCATACTCTCCAGGGGCCCAGACTTTGTGTGCACATGTTACTGGTGTGTGATGTATTGAATTCTGGGAGCCACATGCTAAGCGTCTCCCCCCACTCTACAAGCAAGCTTGGACTACTGATGGTCACAAATGGGACACGCGTCTGTGTGGCAAGGCTACTGGCCAATTCTCAGTGTGTCAGCTCTACACTTTTTTCTCTGCCTCGCGAAAACATAAAGACATGCAAGCACATGATGCCAATACAGGGGTGACCTTGAATTTAAGAACCACAACTAAGGGAGTAAACAGCAAAATTCAGTTCTTAGCAGTAATTAGTAGTCATTACTACTCAACAGAGTCTACAGACTTGGATGCCACATACCTGGCATATGGCACTGTAATTTCACGTTGGTTGGTTTAGTTGCTAAGTCATGTCCGACTCTTGCGACCCCGTGGACTACAGCCCACCACGCTCCTCTGTCCATAGGAGTTTCCAGGCAAGAAAACTGGAGTGGATTGCCATTTCCTTCTCCAGGGGATCTTCCCAGCCTGGGGATTGAACCTGGCTCTCCTGCACTACTGGCAGATTCTTTACCAACTGAGCTACCAGGGAAGCAATTTCACATGGCTGGTTTTAAATGTGGAGCGGTGGAAAGTGATGGAATACTAGAAGAGAAGCTGCTGTTTTATGGGAAAGGACTTTAATTTTCTCCTGGGCTTTATAACAGACAGTATCTGAAGTGGTGCTGGGTAAATTTGTCTCACTTCGTGTGGCTGAGGGATGAGGGGGCTAAGAGTTCCTTTCTAGGAACCAGGGGCTTGACCCTCTGTGCACACATAAAGAGTGTCTAATTGCAGTACCTCCAAACTGCAGTCTGGTCTCTGGGGCCCTCTTTTCTGACTGATGCTCCTTCTCTTCTGCCCTGCTGTCCTAGCAGGTCACAGCCCTATCCCAGGCTTTGAGACATCCTCAAGTTGTCCTCAAAATATGCTTTCTGGCCACCCTGTAACAAATGCAAGTGTCTTTGTTCAGCTGTCACTAGGGTACTCATTAGCACTTGCATTTATTTTTCAAATACAGCCTCTACCCTGGACTTAAAATATGGAAAAGACGCTAGCATGTCGAAAATTTGTAAATCCAATAAGTTTGATTGCTCTGGGAGCTCACTGTTTAAGAAATCCTAGGGTGAATTCTGTAAATTGAGCCGTCAGCTCTCTTCTTGTTTTAAAAATTCAAGTTTCGATATATCTTGCCTGAGGGAGAGAAGTCCACTCGAATTAAGAAATTTAAAAGTTGCAAAGAAAAGACTGAGGCTTCAGTGCTCCTCCTCCATATTTAAAGAGTGGTATGTAATCACAATTATCCAGCTCCAAGTAATTACGCTAGTATTAATGAAGGGACCCTAATCAAAAACTGTGCCCAAGGGAAGCTTCTGCCTGAAAGTCAGGGTTAATGGCCCAGCCATTGTTTTAATGGATTTTCAATGAGGTGTGAAGATGACAGGCCAATAAGGGTGAAATTTTATGGAGCAGCTAAACAAGCGCAATCAGCATTCTGACTTTGCTTCTGCTTTTATTTCCTGACAACCCTGGTGAACTGATTCCCTGGATGTTTAGTTATTAATTTATGTTTAATAGAATTCACAGAGCCTTTGTGAATTCTGAGTACGAGTGTCCCATCTCAGCTGCGTTTGTTGGAGGGGCGTTACTAAGGCCCCTTCGGAAAGACATTTCAAGGGCGAACCTGATGACCCACCCGCTTTTGCTCTCCACGGCTCTGGCTCCTTCCAGGCTCTCTGGCCCTTTAGACACGCAGCCTGCACAGCCTTGTCCTCTAGGGTAGCCAGAGCCCCACCCTGGGAGGAGTGTGCCTGCCTGCTCAGTTGTGTCCCACTCTCTGTGTCCCCGTCAGGCTCCTCCACCCATGGAGTTTTCCAGGCAAGAATACCGGACAGGGTTGTCATTTCCTACACCAGGGGATCTTCCTGACCCAGGGGTTGAACACTGAGTCCCTTAGTCTCCTGCGCTGGCATGTGGATTCCTTTCCACTGCACCACCTGGGAAGTCTGGGAGGTGTGTAGTTAGTGGTTACAAACTCAGCCTCACCTGGGTTTGTCTCCTGCCTCTAGCAGCTCTGAGTCCTTCGGCAAATCACTGGGTCTCTGTGTAAGATCGACGCCTCTAGGGCCTATGAGGGATCGTCCAGGGCCCTCTGTCTTGCCTCATTTTGAATCCAAGTCCCTGAGCTCAGATTCTGGGCTAGATCTGCCTTGAGTCCACCCTTAGCACTTCTGGGGACTCAAAATTTGATCATGGCTTCTTATTCCCTTGGAGGCTTCCCTTGTGGCTCAGCTGGTAAAGAATCCGCCTGTAATGAGGAAGACCTAGGTTCAGTCCTTGGTTTGGGAAGATTCCCTGGAGAAGGGAAAGGCTACCCACTCTAGTATTCTGGCCTGGAGAATTTCATGGACCATGCAGTTCATGGGGTCACAAAGAGTCAGACACGACTGAGCGACTTTCACTTTATTTCCCTGGCTGAATTCCCTCTTTCTGAAAGGCAGCATGAATCCTTTTTTTTTAAAATTTTGAAAATCTGTCTCCTAACCGACAGGTTGGCAAACTACGGCCTGTGAGCTGTGTCTGGCCCATTGCCTAATTTGTAAATAAAGTTTTATTGGAATATAGCCGTGCTCATTTGTTCACATATCGTCTGGGCTGCTCTCCTGTGACAATTGCAGTCTAAAACGTTCACTGTCTGGCCTTTAATGGACAACATTTACGGTTGTTTTGTCTGTGTGGATTGAATTATGTCTTGTGAAAAAGATATGTTAAAGTCCTGACCCATGGTACCTCAGAATGTGGCCCTATTTGGAAATAGGGTCTATAAGGACAACAATTATCATGGATTAGAGCTCATCCTACTGCTGCTGCTGGTGCTGCTGCTAAGTCGCTTCAGTCGTGTCTGACTCTGTGCGACCCCAGAGACGGCAGCCCACCAGGCTCCCCTGTCCCTGGGATTCTCCAGGCAAGAACACTGGAGTGGGTTGCCATTTCCTTCTCCAATGCATGAAAGTGAAAAGCGAAAGTGAAGTCGTTCAGTCATGTCTGACTTTTAGCGACCCCATGGACTGCAGCCCACCAGGCTCCTCCGTCTATGGGATTTTCCAGGCAAGAGTGCTGGAGTGGGGTGCCATCACCTTCTCCGCACCCTACTAACAACTTGATTACCTGACAAGAGACTTTATCCTCTCCTTCTGCCTCCTGACCAACCCTGGGGCTTCCCTGGGTGATAGGACTCCCTGTCCACCCTCCTTTGGAGAACTGCAAGTAACAAACTCTCTTTTCAATGGCAATTGTCTTTGGAGCTGTTGGCCTCTCAACTCTGAAGAAACCTGAAATCCCAGGTGCATTTTAGAACACAGGGACAGACAGAGAGGGAAAACAGTGTGAAGATGAAGAGGGAGTGCCATGTGATGACGGGAGCGATGCGTTTACAAGCCACAGGACACCTGAAGCTACAGAAGGTAGAAGAGGGGCCAGAACAGTTCCCCCGGAGCACCTTCAGGGGGGCGGGGCCTTGCTGACACCTCGATTTTGGACTTCTGGTTTCAGAAGGCAAGACAGTACATTTCTGGGTTTTATTTTTCGGTATACATGAAAATTTATTGATAGAAGCATGAAAAAAAGTGACATCTTCTAATTTTGTACATCATGCTGTGTGGGTTAGTGGTGGTCCTGCAGTTGAGCGCAAAGAGGGTTATGCAAGAGGTAGCAGCAGTTATGTGAAACAGCAAAAGGATAATGACGGTGATGTCAGGCTCTTGGTTTGTAATGGTACATTCTTTAAGATGGACTGGATAAATCTTGAGGTCATGAGACGAATATTTGACCGACTCTACCTGGACTTATTTTTTAATTTTTATTGCAATCTAGTTGCTTTACAATGTCGTGTTAATATCTGCTGTATAGCAAAGCACATCAGCTGTAGAGTACACATACACCCCTCCTTTTTAGATTCTTTTCCCATGTAGGTCATTATAGAGTATTGAGTTCCCTAGGCAGTTGGTTCTCATTAGTTATTTTATACACAGTAGGGTACATACTTCGATCCCAATCTCCCAATCCATCCCACCTCCCCACTCCCCCTTCTGTATCCATATGTTTGTTCTTTATGTCTGTGTCTCTATCTCTGCTTTACAAATAAGTTCACCTGTACCATTTTTCTAGATTCCACATCCTTCGGAAGTATCACCATCCTTTGTCCATCTCTCAGGATGGACTGACCCACATTCAGTGGCGACTCCCATGGAACTTTAGCCTCCAGAGTTCTTTGAATGCTTGCTGCTAACACAAAGGTCTGCACCTATGGTGGTTCCATGCCCTAGGCGTCAAGGCTCACACCTGGCTGGCCCTCCTACTCCTCGTGGGGGAGCGTTGGGGAGGAGGGGTTCGGTTGGCGTCACTACCCCCCTGGTTAGTGGGGGAGCACCAAGCGCCCCAAGCCTGATCCCGGCCCTCTCACGCCTCTCTGACCACCAGGCAGGCCGGGTATGGGCCCAGCACGCCAGCGCCATCCATTTTCAGGGCTGATTCGGCAGGTGAGCTGTTACCTGCTCCTTTGCAATTCCGACTTCCATAGCCACCATCTGCTTCTGTTGTTCCAAGTCCCTCAGTTTGGGACTGTGTTATGGCAGCCTAGGAAAGGAACACACGCCCTAACCAATTGTTTTGCTTCCTTTCGTCCTCATTGTTCTTTTGTGTAGCATATTTGTATGTGTAGTGAACTGGGCTACAGCCAATGGGGCTGCAGAGAGTGAGCACAACAAAACAGTCACTTCAAGGTGACTCTCACACAGAGTGTTGCGTTTGGGTCTCCTGAAGTAGTTAAGCCAGCAGGCAGCTCAATGGACCCCAGACTGAGGTTCAGAGAGCTCGGGGGGAACTGCACAAGGTCCCACCCCCAAAAGGCAGTGAGTGGGGAGTGAACTAGTATTAACAAGGGCTCCTTATGTGTGCTTTGCTAACACTGTCTCAAGACCCTCCAACCCAGAACCAACCTGAGGATTAGTCGCTGAACCATTATACTAAGACAGCTTTGAATATAGAAAGGGTGTTTTTTTCTCACCTCATCTCCCCAGTCTCTCTACTCGGCTTCTCAAGACAGAACCACCTGGAGGTGATCAGATACCTGCCTCCTTTCACAGCCCTGATTAGAACCAGCTGGTGCTGGCCAGAGAGTCTGGGGAAGCTATTTCCTTGAAGGATGGTGAATTTACCAGAGTGTGTTGAA
>SJYA01002524.1:2412727-2434063 GCA_006410615.1 Neotragus moschatus
GGCCCTCTCACGCCTCTCTGACCACCAGGCAGGCCGGGTATGGGCCCAGCACGCCAGCGCCATCCATTTTCAGGGCTGATTCGGCAGGTGAGCTGTTACCTGCTCCTTTGCAATTCCGACTTCCATAGCCACCATCTGCTTCTGTTGTTCCAAGTCCCTCAGTTTGGGACTGTGTTATGGCAGCCTAGGAAAGGAACACACGCCCTAACCAATTGTTTTGCTTCCTTTCGTCCTCATTGTTCTTTTGTGTAGCATATTTGTATGTGTAGTGAACTGGGCTACAGCCAATGGGGCTGCAGAGAGTGAGCACAACAAAACAGTCACTTCAAGGTGACCCTCACACAGAGTGTTGCGTTTGGGTCTCCTGAAGTAGTTAAGCCAGCAGGCAGCTCAATGGACCCCAGACTGAGGTTCAGAGAGCTCGGGGGGAACTGCACAAGGTCCCACCCCCAAAAGGCAGTGAGTGGGGAGTGAACTAGTATTAACAAGGGCTCCTTATGTGTGCTTTGCTAACACTGTCTCAAGACCCTCCAACCCAGAACCAACCTGAGGATTAGTCGCTGAACCATTATACTAAGACAGCTTTGAAGACAGAAAGGGTGTTTTTTTCTCACCTCATCTCCCCAGTCTCTCTACTCGGCTTCTCAAGACAGAACCACCTGGAGGTGATCAGATACCTGCCTCCTTTCACAGCCCTGATTAGAACCAGCTGGTGCTGGCCAGAGAGTCTGGGGAAGCTATTTCCTTGAAGGATGGTGAATTTACCAGAGTGTGTTGAAACGAGACAGGATTGCTCTAGAGACCCCTTCAGTTGCAGCTCTGGGCTGTGGAGGGGGTCTCAGGAGGGGAGAATGGGGAGGAACCTGGGACTTGGCCAGGTGCTAGCGTTATCGCGATGGCTGGAGCTGGTTCTGGTCCAGGCTCCATCTGGATGTCATGGATCCCCCCAACCTCAGACACCAGGTGCCCAGTGAATCTCCTGAGGTCCTTGCAGCCATAATGTCCATGTCAATAGTTACAACATTTCTTCCACATCAGGGATATTGTGTAAAGTTATGTCAGGGTTTTGGGGACTGTAAATGGATGGGCCACCTCAAAAGGACTATGATCCCCATTTTATTTATTTACTTGGCTGCACTGGGTCTTAGTTGAGGCATATGGGCTCTAGTTCCCTGACCAGGGATGGAACTCAGGTCCCCTGCATTGAGAGCGTGGAGTCTTAGCTGCTGGACCACCAGAGAAGTCCCTATCCCCATTTTATAGATGAGGACATTGAGTGTGCATGGATTGAATTGTATCTTTTATTGTTGTTGTTCAGTCACCCAATTGGGTCTGACTCTGCGACCCCATGGACTGCAGCACGCCAGGCCTCTCTGTCCTTCACCATCTTCTGAAGTTTGCCCAAATTCACGTCCATTGCATCAGAGATGCCATCCAGCCATGGAATTGCACCCCTCCCGCCAAAAGATGTGCTCAAGTCCTAATCTTCGGTGTCTCAGCATGTGACCTTATTTGGAAATAAGGGCATTGTAGGTGTGATTGTAGGGGTCGCAAAGAGTTGGACATGACTGAGCAACTCACACACACACACAGATGTGATTACTGAAGATGTGGTTACCCTGGAGCAGGGAGAGCCCTTAGTCCAGTATGACTGGAGGGCCAAGAAATCGATGTGAAGCTACAAGGAAAGAACGCCAGGTGAAGACAGAGGCAGAGACTGGAGGGATGCAGCTGTGTGCTGAGGAACGCTGAAGATGGCTGGAAATCACCCAAAGCCAGGAAGAGGCAAGGAAGGATCCTCCCCTAGAGTCTTCAGAGGGCGAGTGGCCTCCCCTACACTTTCCTTTCAGTCTTCGAGACTCCAGAATTGTAAGAGAGTAAGTTTCCTTTTCTTTAAGCCGCCCAGTTGATTGTGCTTTGTTGAGGCAGCCCTAGGAAACTAATACAGGGCTGTTATCTTTTTAAGAATCTTATTCCTAATTGTGAAATTTAAGATTTTATCCTAGCCAAAGAGATTTTCCACATTCTGTTGGCCTACTAATCTGAGGTTCCCTGAAGACTATAATGCTTCACTTCTGGGGAGGGATCCTGGGGTGGCGTGAGAATTCAAAAGGGCCTGTTTCTTTCCACCTTATCACTGGGGAGTAGGGCAGGGGTCCAACTGGGTGGATACTGACAGTGGGGGTTTGGGAAGAGGAAGATGANCTAATCTGAGGTTCCCTGAAGACTATAATGCTTCACTTCTGGGGAGGGATCCTGGGGTGGCGTGAGAATTCAAAAGGGCCTGTTTCTTTCCACCTTATCACTGGGGAGTAGGGCAGGGGTCCAACTGGGTGGATACTGACAGTGGGGGTTTGGGAAGAGGAAGATGAAGGGGGTCTCAGGTGTGGGCTGTGGCAGAGGCTAGATGAAGGGGGCCTGGACCCCAAGGACATTAGGTGCTCAAACCTTGGCTACTGTTTATTTGTCTGAGGATTAAACTATCAGTTCAGTTTAGTCACTCAGTCGTGTCCAGCTCTTTGCAACCTCATGGAGTGCAGCACACCAGGCTTCCCTGTCCATCACCAACCCCTGGAGATTACGCAAACTCATGTCCATTGAGTCTTTGATGCCACCCAACCATCTCATCCTCTGTCATCCCCTTCTCCCTCCGCCTTCAATCTTTCCCAGCACCAGGGTCTTTTCCAATGAGTCAGTTCTTCACATGAGGTGGCCAAAGGATTGGAGCTTCAGCTTCAGCATCAGTCCTTTCAATGGATATTTAGGATTGATTTNATTTTCTGTTGATGGGTGGGGCTGTGTTCCCTCCCTGTTGTTTGACCTGAGGCCAAAGTATGGTGGAGGTAATGAGGATAACGGTGACCTCCTTCAGAAGGTTCCATGCAGGCAGGCACTACTGCACTCAGTGCCCCCAGCCCTGCAGCAGGCCACTGCTAACCGACGCCTCTGCTGGAGACTCCTGGACACTCACGGGCAAGCCTGGGTCAGGCTCTTGTGGGGTCACTGCGCCTTTCTCCTGGGTCCTGGTGCACACAAGGTTTGGTTTGTGCCCTCCAAGAGTCTGTTTCCCTAGCCCTGTGTAAGTTCTGGTGGCTCTATGGTGGGGTTAATGGCGACCTCCCCCAAGAGGGCTTATGCCATATCCAGGTATACTGCACCCAGAGCCCCTGCAGCAGTCCACTGCTGACCCATGCCTCTGCAGGAGATACTCAAACACAGTTCTGTCTCAGTCTCTGTGGGGTCTCTGGGTAGTGGTGCACACAAGGTTTGTTTGAGCCCTCTGACTATCTCTGGCGGATATGGGGTTTGATTCCAAACGTGATTTCACCCCTCCTACCATCTTGCTGGGGCTTTTCCTTTGCCCTTGGGCGTGGGGTATCTTTATTTGGTGGGATCCAACATTCTCCTGTCAGTGGTTATTCAGCAGTGAGTTGTAATGTTGGAGTTTTTGCAGGGGAAGAGGAGTGTACATCCTTCTACCTTGCCATCTTGAAATGTGGATTAAACTATCCATAGCTGTGAATTGCTGAGCCTTTCCTGGTCTGTTCATGGGCCACAGAGACAGTATGATCAAAACAGAGTCCTCCTCAATCAATCTTCGGTACGCAAATGTTCACTGCAGCTTTACTCATGATGACAAAAGGTATCAAATACAAACAATCCAAACTTCATTGACTGACCAAGCGACAAGCCAAACCCGGCGTATCCATACAATGGCATGTTGTTCAGCCAGAAAAGAAATGAAATCCTGCTGCAACAGGATGAATTGCACAGACACCACGCTAAGAAGTCAGACCCAAAAGGCCACACAGTGTGTGACTGCGCTTACGTGAAATGTCCGGAGCAGGCAGATCTGTGCAGACAGAAAGCACACCAGTGGCTGCTGGGGGGTGGAGGAGGGACAAAAGCAAAGAGCTGCATGATGGGTATGCGGGTTTCCCTTTTGTGGTGAAAATCTTCTGGAGCTAGTTCGCCATGATGGGCGCACACCACTGTGAACGGACTAAATGACACTAAGTTGTACATTTTAAAATGGTAAATTTTATGTTATTGTACCACACAGACACACAAAACCCAGAGTCCCTGCCTTTCTGCATTCAAGTGAGCGGAGACACGATTAACAGAGAAATATGTATTTAACATAAGAGCTGTGAAGACAAGACAGGCCAGGGGACAGAGACTGACAGGGAGGTGCTACTGTCCAGGGTGGTCACTGTTGGCCTTTCTGAGCAGGATGTGAGGGAGAAAGCCCAGGAGACGGCTAGGAAGGGACTCTTTCAGGAAGAGGGAGCAGAAAGGACCAAGACCCTGAGGCAGGAGTGGGCGGGAGAGTGGGGGAACCACAGGAGGCCAGCAGGATGGAGCTGCGGCAAAAAGGCCCGAACGGGAAGGAGTCTGTGGCCACAGGGGTTTGCGGCTGCTGAATGAACAAGTGGAGGAGACTGGCCAGGCTGCTCTGGCTGTGTTAAGTAATACTAATGGGAGTCATACCAACGGCGTCCCTCTGGTCTCGGTTACCATGCAACACGGTCATGATTAAACAGATTTGTAACTAGGTGAGGATTTTTGTTGTGCTTTTTGGGCACACTGCCCAGGTAGTTCATTTATTTATTTTTCATGCGGGCTATATCGAATGACATGTTGTGTTTCACACAGGCAGGTCTCCTGTGGCCCCCTGCCTGCGGCTCCCTGATTCTCTCACTCTGCTTCTTTCTTTCCCACTGCGCTTGTTTCTCCCCACCCATACACCCATACAGGTATACACAGCTGCATGGTTCATTTCTGTGTCCTCTGGGCTAGGCTACAGTACCTAGTTATTCAATTACACACCAGCTTTGTGCTGCTGTGAAAGTATTCTGAGGATGTGGTAAACATCTAAAATTAGTTGACTTTTAGAAAAGGAGCTTACTCTCTATAGCATCTTATCAGTGGAAAAGCCTTTTCTGCAAAACTGAAGTCTCCCTATGGGAGAAGATATTCTGCCTCCAGACAGCAATCTTAACTTCTGACTGCATTTCTAGCCTGCTGGCCTGCCTTGCAGACTTGAGATGTGCCAGCCTCCACAGTCAAATGAACCAAATCCTTGAAATAAATCTCTTTCACATCTACAGCTACGCATACACACACATAGACACATACTCGCTCATATATTTCCTACGAGTTCTGTTTGTCTAGAGACAGATACCATCTCCTCCCCCAGAGGCAGGGTTGCCTGTTTCCTTCACAGCTGTGTCCCAGAGCCTAGAACTGTGCCTAGCAGTCGGAGGGGCCCAATCTGTATCGTCCAGTGGGTAGTTCTTGCTTGTTTGGTGTTGGCTTTATTGGTTGTTGGCTTAGCTTGAAAATCGGGGAAAAAAGAGCCATGGCAATCTTATCTGAGCTGGGATTTCCCGGGAAGGGCCCAGGGCTATAGATCCTGCTCTTGAGTGTGCNGCTTTTCCTTTGCCCTTGGGCGTGGGGTATCTTTATTTGGTGGGATCCAACATTCTCCTGTCAGTGGTTATTCAGCAGTGAGTTGTAATGTTGGAGTTTTTGCAGGGGAAGAGGAGTGTACATCCTTCTACCTTGCCATCTTGAAATGTGGATTAAACTATCCATAGCTGTGAATTGCTGAGCCTTTCCTGGTCTGTTCATGGGCCACAGAGACAGTATGATCAAAACAGAGTCCTCCTCAATCAATCTTCGGTACGCAAATGTTCACTGCAGCTTTACTCATGATGACAAAAGGTATCAAATACAAACAATCCAAACTTCATTGACTGACCAAGCGACAAGCCAAACCCGGCGTATCCATACAATGGCATGTTGTTCAGCCAGAAAAGAAATGAAATCCTGCTGCAACAGGATGAATTGCACAGACACCACGCTAAGAAGTCAGACCCAAAAGGCCACACAGTGTGTGACTGCGCTTACGTGAAATGTCCGGAGCAGGCAGATCTGTGCAGACAGAAAGCACACCAGTGGCTGCTGGGGGGTGGAGGAGGGACAAAAGCAAAGAGCTGCATGATGGGTATGCGGGTTTCCCTTTTGTGGTGAAAATCTTCTGGAGCTAGTTCGCCATGATGGGCGCACACCACTGTGAACGGACTAAATGACACTAAGTTGTACATTTTAAAATGGTAAATTTTATGTTATTGTACCACACAGACACACAAAACCCAGAGTCCCTGCCTTTCTGCATTCAAGTGAGCGGAGACACGATTAACAGAGAAATATGTATTTAACATAAGAGCTGTGAAGACAAGACAGGCCAGGGGACAGAGACTGACAGGGAGGTGCTACTGTCCAGGGTGGTCACTGTTGGCCTTTCTGAGCAGGATGTGAGGGAGAAAGCCCAGGAGACGGCTGGGAAGGGACTCTTTCAGGAAGAGGGAGCAGAAAGGACCAAGACCCTGAGGCAGGAGTGGGCGGGAGAGTGGGGGAACCACAGGAGGCCAGCAGGATGGAGCTGCGGCAAAAAGGCCCGAACGGGAAGGAGTCTGTGGCCACAGGGGTTTGCGGCTGCTGAATGAACAAGTGGAGGAGACTGGCCAGGCTGCTCTGGCTGTGTTAAGTAATACTAATGGGAGTCATACCAACGGCGTCCCTCTGGTCTCGGTTACCATGCAACACGGTCATGATTAAACAGATTTGTAACTAGGTGAGGATTTTTGTTGTGCTTTTTGGGCACACTGCCCAGGTAGTTCATTTATTTATTTTTCATGCGGGCTATATCGAATGACATGTTGTGTTTCACACAGGCAGGTCTCCTGTGGCCCCCTGCCTGCGGCTCCCTGATTCTCTCACTCTGCTTCTTTCTTTCCCACTGCGCTTGTTTCTCCCCACCCATACACCCATACAGGTATACACAGCTGCATGGTTCATTTCTGTGTCCTCTGGGCTAGGCTACAGTACCTAGTTATTCAATTACACACCAGCTTTGTGCTGCTGTGAAAGTATTCTGAGGATGTGGTAAACATCTAAAATTAGTTGACTTTTAGAAAAGGAGCTTACTCTCTATAGCATCTTATCAGTGGAAAAGCCTTTTCTGCAAAACTGAAGTCTCCCTATGGGAGAAGATATTCTGCCTCCAGACAGCAATCTTAACTTCTGACTGCATTTCTAGCCTGCTGGCCTGCCTTGCAGACTTGAGATGTGCCAGCCTCCACAGTCAAATGAACCAAATCCTTGAAATAAATCTCTTTCACATCTACAGCTACGCATACACACACATAGACACATACTCGCTCATATATTTCCTACGAGTTCTGTTTGTCTAGAGACAGATACCATCTCCTCCCCCAGAGGCAGGGTTGCCTGTTTCCTTCACAGCTGTGTCCCAGAGCCTAGAACTGTGCCTAGCAGTCGGAGGGGCCCAATCTGTATCGTCCAGTGGGTAGTTCTTGCTTGTTTGGTGTTGGCTTTATTGGTTGTTGGCTTAGCTTGAAAATCGGGGAAAAAAGAGCCATGGCAATCTTATCTGAGCTGGGATTTCCCGGGAAGGGCCCAGGGCTATAGATCCTGCTCTTGAGTGTGCGTGTCTATTTGTAGCTGAGAAAAAGCTGCTGCAGTTAAGAAAGGTTGCAGATTTAAACTCAAGTTCGGATTCTCCTAGCAACATGCCCACCCACAGCTGCTGGCTGGTGTAATTGAAGCACCAAGTTCGTACAGCTGGGGCAGTTTGTGTTGCTAGGAGAACAGGGACTCCTGACTGCTGTGGTATTAGGGCCACAGGGTGGGCGGTGCCGTTGTGTCCCCAGTAATTGTTTTACAGCAAAGTGTGCAGGAGGAAGCCGGTGAGTGGGAGAAAGAGGGCAAAGCACAAGCTCTAATGTTTGCTTGTTTGTTTAGGAGCTAGTGGTTAGTGCAAAGCCTCTTGGTTCAGAAAATGTCATAAATGGGTTTGCAGTTAGGGACAGAGCCTGTTGGAGTTTATGGAACAAACAATTCCGCATGCTGTCTGGCTTTTAGCATCCATAGGTCATCTGGATCCCAGCATAAAGTGTGAGGATGGATTGGGGCTGGGGTCTAAACACAAAGGGATCAAATTGGCATTGGTTGGGGCTGAGAGGGATTTGGGTTTCTAGATTTTGCACTCACTTTGTGGACTATGGTCCATGGGGTCACAAAGAATTGGATATGACTGAAACAACTTAGCACACACGTAATTAGCATTCACAGACCATCCTGACTTCCATCTTCTATCCAGGGCTGAGTCAGCCAGGTTGACCAGCTGAAAAACAAACCAGAACACCCACCCAGGTGGTGGTCCTGCCTCTCACTTTGTTGGCTTCAAGGAATATTGATTAGCCTGGAGAGGATGGTATGGTATTGGCTGGGGGACGGGAGAACAAGAGGAAGAGGGCTAAAGAAAATTCCACTCGTGGCTGCCCTTATAAAGTGCTGTTTGCAATTGGTAATCACCCCGTGTTACCATTTCTACTTTGTAAGAGGAAGCCGACTCAGAGGACTGAGTGTTCCAGGAAGTGACGAAGCTGTGAACTTGGCCCAGCTCCATCCCATTCCGAAGATCACCTTCTTTCTCCCGTATCTATTGCTAAGGTGGGATGCTATAGGATTTAAGTAGAAACAGATGGAGCATACCTTGGGCCTCTTTTCTAAGAGGAAACCCTACGGGAAATTTAATTCAAGTCTTCTCTTGGAGAAGCCCAGGAGTAGGTAGCAGGAAAAACAACAGTGGGATCACTGGACTGATTTATCTTCCTCCTGAGCACACAGAAAGACTGTTCAGAGCTTCTACTGCAGCAGGGTGCTGTCATGGGACTGAGTTGCTGGCCAATGGATGGGGCTAAAGGAATAGACACCCCTGCCCAGCTTGGTCCTAAAACCTGCCTGCTATGGCCACATGTTTTCTTCCCACCTGCTGGTTGGATGCGGAGGACCCAAGGTGGGACTCCGTAGCCATGCAAGATAGTGGAGCCCCTGGGAAGAAGTCTGGGCACCCCAATGACTTTGCAGAGAGGGATACCTTCTTCCCTTGGTGATACTGGGCTGTGAGTGAAAAAAGCCTTTGTTGTGTCAAGCCCTTGGCTTTGGGGGTGTTTGTTAGAGAGGTCAGGCTATGCTGATTGATACAGAGCATGCGTGAGTATATGTGATAAGATCACTTTTGGGGGCTTGACAAGAGAGTGATATTTGGCAGAGGTGTTTCCACGGGGAAGTGGGAAGGAGCCTCATGGTGTCTGAGGGGTAAGATTTACTTGGGAGAAGAGGGAACCAGTGTGTGTATAAAACTCAAAACTTGGAGAAGAGGGAACCAGTGTGTGTATGAAAATAGCAGTAAACACCCTCTAGGGAGACCGTTTCTGAATTTTAGTTAAAGATAATAATCACAAAAGTTAATTTTATTGCAGATTCACTTTTCTAAGTATTTTACATGGACTATCTCATTTAACCTTCATAATATCCCAGTGAGGTAGGAGCTACTAATGTCATCCCCACTTTGTAGGTGAGGACATTTCCCTGTCACCAGAAAGTTAATGGTTGAGCCAGGATTGGGGTGCAGGTACGTTGGCTATGAAGCCTGTCTCTGGAGTGTGCAGCAGCCCTTTTTCATGAGAATAGAATTCAGCTCTCTTACCTAGTTGAAAGAAAGGCAGAAGTAATTTGGGTGGTTTAAAGGTCTCAGGTGGCTGTTTGAATTCTCTGAAATGGCACCAAATGTTCTTGGAAACATCTGGAGGGAACAGGAGTGCTGGGGTGATGAGGAGGAAGACAGTGGGAATGGAGAAGCCAGTCTGTGGTCATCGTAGGTTTAAAGAGAAGGTCCCGTGTAGACTTGTGTTCTGGCAGAGGGAACCACAGGCACTGGTCATGTGTTCTCTTAACTGAAAGTGGGGTCCAGCTGCTTGCAGCTCAAAAGCCAATAAAGGGGCCCGGTTGGTGGAAAGGAGTTTGCTTTGTTTTGGATGCCAGCAACCTGGGCAGAGCTTGGGAGTAGGAAGGAGTCCACTCCTTCCTGTTCAAAAGCTGTTCAAAAGCTGACTTGCTGCCCCGACTTCCAACAATCAGGGGGCAAGAGCTTCTATAGGCTGAGGGAGGGGGCTGCATGTTGAAACACAACAGTCAGCTCTAACAGTCATCTTGCGATTGGTCACGCAGTGCTCCAACTAGCGTCATCTTGATTGTTTCTGGTGCAGTTAATCTTTAGTTCCAGGGTCGATTTGCTCCCATTCCCTTGAGGCCAATTCTTGGAATTGTGGCATCTTATGTCATGCCTACAGTNCAACAGTCAGCTCTAACAGTTATCTTGCGATTGGTCACGCAGTGCTCCAACTAGCGTCATCTTGATTGTTTCCGGTGCAGTTAATCTTTAGTTCCAGGGTCGATTTGCTCCCATTCCCTTGAGACCAATTCTTGAAATTGTGGCATCTTATGTCATGGCTACAGTCTGGTCATCACGTAGCTAACTCTTCCCACCTGGTGAGGGTTTCAGTATCTGTAAGACAGCTCACAGGATATGGCTCAGAATATTATTTACAGCCCTTGAGGAGGAACTAAAGATCCTTGACTTTGCTTAATGACTCAACGGTTATTGTTTAGTCTTGCTGGACTGTTTGCCTTTGTTTTTGCATTTTCTCACTTCTCTGATTAAACTTCTTTGGTTAAAATTTTTCCACAGACAAAAGGCAGGCAGAGGACATGAGGGGCAAGGACCTTAGGGTCCTGCTCTGTTTCACTCTGAAGCATGTTGGCTTGTCTGCAGAGAGGGCTTTGGGGGAAGAGCAGTGACTGCTGTTTCTGCTCTGTGTTCTGAGAAAAAGGACAGGTCCTATAGAGGAGACATACTTGGCCAAAGTTTACTGAATCCATATACCAAATACTTATAAAGGGCCTACTGTGTGCTAGGCAAGGAATGCTGGGAATGCACTAGTGAGTAGAAAGACATGGCTGGATTCTAGATGATGGGTATTTCATTGGAGGACCAGCCGGAGGTCACGTACCACAGTTGTGGGGGTGGAGTGGGGAAAAATTCAGAATGGGGAGTCCTGCAGACTCCAAAGCCAAGCCATACAGCATGACCGGGATGGGCTTGTTTACCTGCTAGTGTTTTCAAAAGAGAAGCAGTTGGTGTTTTTGAGTTGCTAAGTTGTGTCCCACTTGTAGCAGTCACAGTGCATTTCAGAGATGAGGGAGGGAGAGTGAATGAGCCCTTAGGGGACTGGCTGCCCTCAGGGAGCCAGAAGGGGAGCTCCTGAGTGGAAATGTGCACAATTCTTTTTGGGACCAGCAGAGACCATGCCCAGAACAGGTTCTTTTCATTTATTTTTTAAAAAAGCATTTTATTTATTTATTTCTTTTTCAATACCAAAAACATTTTGTATTGGGGTATCCCCGATTAACAATTTTGTGGTAGTCTCAGGTGAGCAACAAAGGGAGTCAGCCATACATATACATGTACCCATTCTCCCCCAAACCCCTCTTCCATCCAGGCTGCCGCATAACATTGAGCGGAGATCCGTGTGCTATGCAGTAGGTCTTTGTTGGTTATCCATTTTAAATACACGCCTTTTCTGTTTTTGATGTCACTTTGGGATCGACATTTGATTTGCTTGGTTCCATGGGCATTCAGGTGGAGCTGAAGTCTTGTGTTAAATGAGGAAAAACTATTCACTGGTTGGTCTTGAGTCTGGAGATGTGATTTGCTGTTGGGAGGCAGGCTGCCTTCCTCCCCCACTGACATTAGCGCTGCCCTGAGCAGGGACATTCCGTAGTGTAAGCGTTCTTGCCAATGAATGTCTGACACTCGGGTGCAGGTGACTTGATGTCCCACTTCCTTAAACGGGATGTGTTCTGAGTGAGAGCAGGGATACGTCCCTGGGCTCAAGGAGAGGTCCCTTGTTAGTCTAAACTGTGTCCAGAGTGCAGACACTTCCTTTCTTCACAATCCAGATAAGCTCTGGGACCCCCATACACTTGCCCTGTCCAGTTTAGTGAAACTCACAGGTAACTTACAGGTGAGTGGGCAGAATTCCAAAAATAGCCCTCTTCCACTCATCTCTCCTGAGATCTAGGCCCCTGTTCCCAGCTGCTTTCTGGATATCTTGCCATATTTCAAAGCCACTGTGTGTCCCTTCCCTCAATCATCATTTCTAGAGTCTTCTCCATGCCACCCCTGCTAGGGGTGGGAGTCAAAGAAAAGATGGCCCCTTTTCACATGACCTGTCTTTTTAAAAAATTTATTTATCTTATTTTTTTGGCTGTGGAGAGTCTTCACTGCTTCAGCGGGCTTCCTCTGGCTTTGACGAGCAGGGAATACTCTCCAGTTGTGCTGTGCGGGCTTCTCATTGCGATGGCTTCTCTTGTTGCGGAGCATGGGCTCTAGGCACGTGGGCTGAGTAGCAGCGGCTTGGGGGCCCTAGAGAGCCGGTTCAGTGGTTGTGGCACTCAGGCTTAGTTGTTCTGAGCACATGGCAGGTTTCTGTTGAACTCATCTCCTCCTTCCTGCTCTGGACCAAGCATTCCTTGAAGGCAAGGGCTACTTTTGCTCCCCAGTGTGTTCTCAGCACCTGCGAGCTAGCACATATTAGGTGCTCAATAAAACATTGTTGCCAACATGTCAAATGAACGCAACACCTGTCTTCCAAAGGCTTCAGGGTGCTGGGGGAAGCGAAGAGAACCAACACATGGAGTGCACCCTGCACACGTGTTGGGGTGGAGGGTAGCGGGAGGAGGGCATTTCACTATGTCCCCAGGGTGGGGCTCAGGGTCGGCTTGCAAGTGGAGGCAACTGAGAACTAAGAATAAGTAGGAGAAAGGACAGGGCGTGGGGGAGAAGGCCGTTCCAGATGCCAGCAGAGCAGCCCAGGGCACCAACTGACAGAGCAACAGTGTATTGTGGGCAGTAGAAGGAGGCGAGGGGAGCAGGCCCAGGCAAGTGGACAAGGTCATCCTTTCTGCAGAGTAGCCCTGCCTTCCCTGACCCCTGGTTTCTGTGGAGCCACCTCAGTTCTTCTGGAGACTTTCCTGCACATCCTCTCTTCTCTCTTCCTCAGGACTCTTGTTCCCTGGGTTTTGTGCTCACCCTTCCCCGCCCTGGGGCCTCCATTCTGGTCCCACCGCCCTGCCCTTATGTTCTGTGGACCTGGTTCCTGTGCAGCCCACCCAACTGGCCCTCCTGCCCTTGTCTTCTTGGACTCCAGTCCACCCCCATACACTTCTTTCTAGGGTTCAGTCTGACTACAGCCCTCCCTGCGTAGTAGCTTTCAATGGCTCCGAGGTGTCTACAAAATTAGGTGAGAGATTCTTAACTCAGCATGTCAGGACTCCAACCTGAAGGGCTACCTAAAGGGCTAACTTTCTAAAATCATCCACTGTCCACATTCATGCAGCCAGCATCAAACTGGACTCTTTACTTGAGTTCATGCTGTCTGGACTACCTGTTCCCACGCCCCCAAATGTCTATGGGGTCCTAGACATCTTTCAAGGCCAATCTCCAACTCTGCTCTCTCTGTGAAGCCTTTCCATACTCCCTGATAAACTTCATCTCATAGCTCTTACCTCGTGTCACAGCACAGTTCTAATCTTCCCTGGGCATGAGAGCTTGTCATAGGTTGGCAGCAGTGAGGAGCTAATACATGCCTTATGGCTGGAGGACTCAGCGGGATCCAAGCCCTAGCAGCCACTATCCACAAAGTCCCAGAAGGAGAGTCAGAGGAAGAGCAGAAAAGAAAGAGGAGTCANAATCTTCCCTGGGCATGAGAGCTTGTCATAGGTTGGCAGCAGTGAGGAGCTAATACATGCCTTATGGCTGGAGGACTCAGCGGGATCCAAGCCCTAGCAGCCACTATCCACAAAGTCCCAGAAGGAGAGTCAGAGGAAGAGCAGAAAAGAAAGAGGAGTCACATTCGATGGTAGCTGGACTTGGGCTCCAAACTGGAGTCAATCAGGCTGAGTCTGGGGGCCATGTTCTCCCTGGATCTCTGCTCTTCCTCTGCTCTGGGCAGCCACATGGAAGGACACGGGAGAGGGGCATCAGCCTGGGCCACTGAACTGATAGGAGCAAGAAGAGAGGAGAAGGATGGGCCAGCCACTCCACCCAACCCCGACCCAAGTGGGTGTTTGGGAACAGTAACCACTGCTGCTGCTGCTGCTAAGTCGCTTCAGTTGTGTCTGACTCTGTACAACCCCATAGACAGCAGCCCACCAGGCTCTCCCGTCCCTGGGATTCTCTAGGCAAGAACACTGGAGTGGGTTGCCATTTCCTTCTCCAATGCATGAAACCACACGGGCAAATACGGGCCAATCAGTGACCTGCAGTCTGACCAACAGGACGAACATTCTCCCTCCTTGGGATAGAATAACAGTGGAGGTATGCAGAGATGGAGCCCTGAGATGTCTCCTCTTACCTCCGGAGTCCCTTCAACACCCAGCACAGCAAAGGAGACAGTAGGAACAGGGACTGGTTGGATGAATTTGAAACCAGTGCTTCCAGCATGAGTGGTGGTCTGGGTCTGTCCTCATGTCAAGGTCCAGACCTGCAATCTCTAGACAGGCTGTAGTGACATTAGAGTGAGCCCTCTCCCTGCTTCCCATTGAGTACACACTCACTGGTGCTCATTAAATGTTAATGGCCCGCTGAGCTAAGAGGAGTCGGAAGAGATATATAGGAAGGTTTTCACCCAAAGATCCTGGCTTTTTTTGAGAGGCCATCACAAGAGAAATAGATATTGCATAACAACATGGGAGCCAAGAGGAAAGAAAGCCTAAGAAGCAGAACGTATCGGGGCAAAACAACTGGGCAGTGGAAATACACAGGCTGTCAGAGCCCCTCTGGTTAGGAAGAGAGAACTCGGGGGAGGCAGGGGCCATGGGGACCTGCTTAGGGACCCTGTATCAGAGGACGCGTTTTTTTGAGCTTCATATTTTGCTGAACAACGTCAATCAGCCATATGTATTCATACGACCCCTCCCTCTTGAGCCTCCTTCCCACTGTCCACCCCCCTTCTAGATCATCACAGAGCGCTGAGCTCCCTGCGCTGTAAAGCAGCCCCCTGCTAGCTGTCCAGCAGCCCCCTGCTAGCTGTCCATCGTACCCCCAGTAGTATATATATGTCAGTGCTACGCTCTCCGTTCGGCCCATCCTCTCCTTCCCCTGCTGTGCCCACAAGTCCACTCTCTCTGTCTGCATCTCTATTCCTGCTCTGCAAATAGGTCCATCAGTACCATTTTACTAGGTTCCACATATGCATTAATATACAACATTTGTTTTTCTCCTTCTGACTTACTTCACCAGAGGGAACTATTAAGAGATGCATCCACCAGGGAACTGAACCCCCAAACTCATGTCTGCCCCGCCAGGTGCTGGGGCTTCAGTCAGCTTGTCCCAGCCCTCTTGCATAAAGCGGGTCTCCTGGCTCTGCCTCCCGTGTGAGGGCTGTGAGGGATGCTGGTTGGCTCTCTGCTTTGTTTTGGGGTGGGATTTGGGGCCAGGGCTGCCTCTTATTTCTCTCCTTTACTCTGATGTCAACTTCCATCCTCTCGGGGGTTTCCTCCCAGTCCTGGACGCTGAGGTGGGGGCAGCTTTGTTTTCATGATACTGGGCCGATGGATATGGGGCCTGGACTCCAGGTCCAAGGAGATCAGAATGGGACCAGCAGGTAGATTTGTTCCCACGGAGGCCAATGCCTCTGCATCATCCAGTGGAGGTGTTCACACAAGTCCTGACCAGACGTCCACGACTGCCAGGGATGTCCTGGGCCGAGATGAGTGCCCGGGGTTCTGGGATTCTGCCTTTGCAGTGGTTCCAAATAGGTAACTTTTTGGCTGTTTCTTCATCCTCCAAATGTTTTGAGGAGGGAGGCATCATACTGTCTATTCCACAGGTTTCCTAAAGAGTAAGCTGCCTTCTAAATTCAATACTGAAAAATCCCCGAGACATCCTTGATCATTTACATTTCCCATATGGAACCTCATGCTTTTGGATTTCAANGTTTCTTCATCCTCCAAATGTTTTGAGGAGGGAGGCATCATACTGTCTATTCCACAGGTTTCCTAAAGAGTAAGCTGCCTTCTAAATTCAATACTGAAAAATCCCCGAGACATCCTTGATCATTTACATTTCCCATATGGAACCTCATGCTTTTGGATTTCAACTACATGTTCCTTTCCTGCACTGCCAAATTAAAAAAAAAAAATCTCTCTTTTGAGGAGCTTTTGATAGTCAGGACTCAAGGGTCTTAGCTTCAAGCAAGTGTATTTGTATTTGCCTTGCTGTCACATGGCTGCAAAAGTCATTAAGCATCAGAGACTTGGAATAATGAAGGCTTTTGTTCTTCCAAATGCCTTTCCCAGCCTTATCTTGGGTCTCACAACCCCTCTGGGAGGGAAGCTGGATTGGTGTTGATTTTTATCATGGTCTTTTCCAGGTGGGGAAATCTAAGCACCCACTAGTATGGGGGCAAGGAGCCAGGACAGAGCTGGGGGTCAAATCTGGACCCTCCCTGTGTCCGTAGGGGTCACCCACAGGGCAAAGGAGGCTGCTCTTGTCTCAGAGCTGCACATGCCCTCTATCTTTGCCTCTTCATCAGCCCAGAGCAATGCCAAGAAGTCAGGATTTCAGGGGACAGGAGCCTCAGCCCCTAGTCAAGTATTCTTTTATGGGAGAAGAAGCCCGGGGACCCAGGTATGTAACAGACAAGGGAGGAAAGGGACCCTGCCGACAGTCTTGCTCTCCTAACTGAATTAACTTCATGTGGCCTAGAGTCTACCAGTCTACCAGGTATTCTCTTTACCTGCCAACCTTCCGTTTCTTTTGCCTTTTCTCTCCCTTTGCTCCCTGCAGAGGCCCGGTGCAGCGAGAGTCCTTGACTTCAACTTCGCCAGGTGCCCCACCGCCGATTCTGCAGGTTGCCACTGGGTGGCGCAGCCGCCCATGGCGTGCAGGTGGCGTGTCCTGCCTGCCATCTCCACCAACCCCAGGGGAGAACTGGGCTCCTAGGGGCACTAGAAAGAGGAGCGGACCGGAAGCGGGCTGTCTTCCGGAAGGCTAGGGGAAGGCTCCCAGGCTGTGGGGCCAGGTGGGGCTGAACAGAGCTCGGGGACCTTTAAAGAGAAGTGGATGGCTTCCTGCCTCCCATGAGGCCAGTTAGGATAGGGAAACGTGGAGAGAGGAGGGGTTGCTGGAGCCTTTTATCCCCCCGGGAACCCCTNGTGGACAAGGTGGGCAGGCGGCTGCTGGAGAAGGAGGTGCTGGAGCCAGCCGACATGGTGGAGCTGCTCAGGCCGCGGCAGTTCGCCGAGAAGATCACCTACGAGGAGCTTGTGGAAGGCACGCGTGGCCTGGAGGAGGACATGGCCCTTCCCGAGGGTCTGCAGGGCTGGCGTGGGGGGCCCGCTGCAGGAGAGCCCAGCCTAGCGCCTCTGTCTGGAAAGCAGCCTTCGGGACCCCCAGGAAGCAAATTAAAGCACATGTAACCAGAAGCAATGGCACCCCACTCCAGTGTTCTTGCCTGGAAAATCCCACGGACGGAGGAGCCTGGTGGGCTGCAGTCCATGGGGTCGCTAAGAGTCGGACAGGACTGAGCGANGGGCTGGCGTGGGGGGCCCGCTGCAGGAGAGCCCAGCCTAGCGCCTCTGTCTGGAAAGCAGCCTTCGGGACCCCCAGGAAGCAAATTAAAGCACATGTAACCAGAAGCAATGGCACCCCACTCCAGTGTTCTTGCCTGGAAAATCCCACGGACGGAGGAGCCTGGTGGGCTGCAGTCCATGGGGTCGCTAAGAGTTGGACAGGACTGAGCGACTTCACTTTCACTTTTCACTTTCATGCACTGGAGAAGGAAATGGCAACCCACTCCAGTGTTCTTGCCTGGAGAATCCCAGGGATGGGGGAGCCTGGTGGGCTGCCGTCTATGGGGTCGCATAGAGTCGGACACGACTGAAGGGACTTAGCAGCAGTGTATATATATATATATATATATACATTTTTTTTATACTTTCACCTATAGATGAACACGAAGGTTGCTTCTATATCTTGGTTATTGTAAATAATGCTGCAGGGAACATTGGAGTGCATATATCTTTTTTTACTTAGTGTTTTCATTTTCTTGGGAAATGCCCAGAAGTGGAATTGCTGGATCGTATAGTAGTTCTATTTCTAGTTTTTAGGGAAGGATTTTCATAATGTGTCCCATCCTGGCTACACCAGTTTATATTCCACTCAACAGTGACAGGATTCCCTTTCCTCCACATCCTGACCAACACTTGTTACATGTCTCTTTGGTATTAATCTTTTATATTGAGTTGTATGAGTTGTTTATATATTGGATATTAACCCCATGTTGAATATATGATTTGAAAATATCTTCTTGTATTCAGTAGATTGCCTTTCTATTTTATTGATGGTTACCCTCACTATGCACATTTGTGTGTGTGTGTTTGTTTTTTTGATTAGATCCCATTTGTTAATCTTTGCTTTTGTTGTTCTTGCCTCTGGAGACAGATCCAAAAAAGTGTTTCTAAGACCAATGTCAAAGAGCATATTGCCTATGTTTTCTTCTAGGAGTTTTAAAGTTTAGGTCTTACAATTAAGACTTTAATCCAAGAAAGTGGTCTAGTTTCATTCTTTTGCTTCTAGCTGTCAAATTTTCCTATTACTGTTTTTGAGGAGACTATCATTTTTCCATTATATATTCCTGCTTTCTTTGTCATAGATGCTTGGCCATATAAACAAGGGTTTATTTCTGGGCTGTCTGTTTTGTTCTATTCATCTGTGTGTCTGTTTTTTTGTTTTTTTTTTTTGTGCCAGTACCATACTCTTTTGATTGCTTTAGCTTCATAGTATAGTTTGAAACCAGGAATTTGTGATACCTCCAGTTTTTTCCTTCTTATTCAAGATTGCTTTGACTATTTGGGATCTTCTGTAGTTCTGTACAAATTTTAAGATTATTTGATCTGGTTCTGTAAAAAAAAAAAGCCTTTGATATTTTGATAGGGATTGTGTTGAATCTGTAGATTGCTTTGTGTACCATGGACATTTTAATAATATTAATTCTTTCAGCCTATGAACATGGCATATTTTTACAATTATTTGTGTTGTCTTTAATTTCTTGCATCAGCATCTTATAGTTTTCAGAGAACAGGTCTTTCACCTCCCTGGCTAGAGTTATTCTTAGGTATTTTATTCTTTTTGATGTGATTGTAAGTGGGATTATTTTATTAATTTCTCTTTCTGATAATTCATTATTAGTGGATAGAAATGAAATACATTTCTATATATTAATTTAGTATTCTTAAAATTTATTTAAAATTATTTTTAGTTTTTATTTTTTGGTTGTGACATGCGGCTTGTAGCATCTTAGTTTCTGACCAGGAATTGAGCCGATGTCCTTGGCATTGAAAGCAAGGGAATCCTAACCACTGAACTGCAAGGGAATTTCCTAATATCCTGTAAATTTATTGAATTATATGATTTCAATCTTTTTAAATGGAGTCTTTAGGGTTTTCTTTATGTTGGGTTGGCAAAAAAATTTTGTTCAGGTTTTTCTGTAAGATGTTATGGGAAAAACTGAGTGAACATTTTGGCCAACCCAGTAGTATCATGTCATCTGCAGGCAGGGACGGTTTTACTTTTTCCCTTACCAATTTGGAAGCCTTTTATTAATTGTTTTTCTTGTCTGATGCTGTGGTCAGGACTTTTGATACTATGTTGCATAAAAATGGTGCTAGTGGACATTTTTGTCTTATTTCTGATCATAGAGGAAAGCTTTCAGCTTTTCACCATTGAATATGAGGTTAGCTCTGGGTTTGGCATATGTGGCCTTTATTATGTGAGATATGCCCTCTATACCCAGGCCTCTCAGATGACTCAATGTTAAAGAATCCACCTGCCAATGAAGGAGCTGTAGGAGGCGTGGTTTAGATCCCTGGGTCAGGAAGATTCCGTAGAGGAGGAAATGCCAACCCACTCCAGCATTCTTGCCAGAATAACCCCACGGACAGAGGATCCTGGCAGGCTACAGTCCATGGAGTTGCACAGAGTCAGTCATGACTGGGCATGCACACATGTGTATGCCCTCTTTACTTACTCTGAGGAAGGTTTTTTTTTTTTAATTGTAAGTGAATTTTAATTTTGTTTAATGCTTTTTCTGCATCTATTGAGATGATTGTATGGTTTCTATCCTTCATTTTGTTAATGTGGTACATCATATTGACTGATTTGCAGATACTGAACAATTCTTGCTTCCCAGGTGGCTCAGTGGTAAGGAATTTGTTGGCCAATGCAGGACACACAGGCTTGATCCCTGGGTTGGGAAGATCCCCTGCTATAGGAAATGGCAACCTGATCCAGTATTCTTGCCTGGCAAATCCCATGGACAGAGGAGGAGCCCTGTTGGGCTACACCTCACTGGGTCACAAAGAGTCAGACACACCAAGAGAACAAGCATCCGTGCATGAACAATCCTTGTATTCCTAGAACAAATCCCATTGATCATGCTGTATGATCCTTCTAATGTATTTTGAATTTAGTTGCTAATATTTTGTAGAGGGTGTTGGTATCTATGTTCATCAAGGATATTGGACTGTAATTTTTTTTTTATAGTTGTCTGGTTTTAGTATCAGGGTAATGCTGGCCTTGTAGAATGAGTTTGGAAACATGACTTCCTCTTCAAATTTTTGGAATGCTTTGAGAAGAATAGTATTAAGTCTGCTTTAAATATTTGGTAGAATTCACCTGTGAAGTTATCTGGTCCTGGACTTTGATTTGCTGGAAGTTTTTTGATTACTGATTCAACTTTACAACTAGTAATAAGTCAGTTCAGATTTTCTATTTTTTCTTGATTCAGTCTTGGAAAATTATATGTCTAGGAATTTATTTTCTTCTAACCATGAACTTCCAGATGTTCACGCTCATTTAGAAAAGGCAGAGGAACAAGAGATCAAATTGCCAACATCCACTGGATCATCAAAAAAGCAAGAGAGTTCCAGAAAAACATCTATTTCTGCTTTATTGACCATGCCAAAGCCTTTAACTGTGTGGATCACAATAAACTGTGGAAAATTCTGAAAGAGATGGGAATACCAGGCCACCTGACCTGCCTCTTGAGAAACCTATATGTAGGTCAGGAAGCAACAGTTATAACTGGACATGGAACAACCAACTGGTTCCAAATAGGAAAAGGAGTACGTCAAGGCTGTATATTGTCACCCTGCTTATTTAACTTACATGCAGAGTCCATCATGAGAAATGCTGGGCTGGAGGAAGCACAAGCTGGAATCAAGATTGCTGGGAGAAATATCAGTAACCTCAGATATGCAGATGACACCAACCTTATGGCAGAAAGTGAAGAGAAACAGAAGAGCCTCTTGATGAAAGTGAAAGAGGAGAGTGAAAAAGTT
>SJYA01002524.1:2459671-2570412 GCA_006410615.1 Neotragus moschatus
GGCTAAGAATGAAACAATCAAACTGTTTGAGCTCGTGTTTAAAACTTAAGAGTTTTCACTGAAGCTAGCTCTAAGGATTGCTCAAGGACTCTAACAAAAAGGGGGAATCCTAATTAGAAGACTGATTAATGAGCCATTATCAGGACTTCTCTGATGGTCCAGGGATTAAGACTCTGAGCTTCCACTGCAGAAAAGAAATAAATAGATAAAACTTAGATTTTTTCATATAAAAGTATGATTTTTTCCCCTTCCCTAAAAAACTGGACATATTTGACACCACCACTACCTCTTGGCAGCAGTTGTCTGCTGCTGCTGTTGCTGCTAAGTCGCTTCAGTTGTGTCCGACTCTCTGCGACCCCATAGACAGCAGCCCACTAGGCTCCTCTGTCCTTGGGATTCTCCAGGCAAGAATATTGGAGTGGGTTGTCATTTCCTTCTCCAATGCATGAAAGTGAAAAGTGAAAATGAAGTCGCTCAGTCGTGCCCGACTCTTAGCGACCCCATGGACTGCAGCCTACCAGGCTCCTCCATCCATGGGGTTTTTCCAAACAAGAGTACTGGAGTGGGGTACTACTGCCTTTCTCCTGCAGTTGTCTAGACCTGAGTAACTGCTGCCCCTTATTGTACGTGCTCTGTGGTGGGGTCCACTTTGGGGCCCATGTCTGATGCCAAGCCGGCTCACTTCAGAGCTTTACATGTTTGGTCTCTTTACATGTTTAATTTCCTTGAGCTAACATTACACATTACCATAAACTGAGTGGTTTAGAACAGCAGAAAGTTACTCTCTGAGCACTGAAGTCTGAAGTCACGGTGTCAGCAGGACCATGGTTTTTCTGTGGGCTCTAGGAGAGAATCTTCGTTTGCCTTTGACTAGCTCCTGGTGGGTGCCAGCAGCCCTGGCTACTTCTCAACTTGTAGCTGCGTTTCTCAGTCTCCATCTCTACTCCATGTGTTTCTTTCTAAGTGTTCTAGTCACTGGATTTGGGCCCACCCTCATCCAGCATGGTGACAGCTTAACTTGATCACATCTGCCAGGACCCTATTACCAAATAAGGTCACATTCCGAGGTTGCTGGTGGACATGAATTTGGGGGTGGGGGACCCTACCCAGCTCGGTGCAGCATGTGGACGGGCAACCCTGGACCACTGGCTTTACGTCCTCTGACTTGCCGCTCTCCTGACCTTCCTTCCTCTCAGTGGTATTTCACTCCTCCTTCCGCTCTCTCAATGTGAAGAGGTGTCACCTCAGTTTTCTGGTCTTGGTTTGACCACTTGAAAGTCCGCCTCAGGGCTAGTCATTGTCCTTCTGGGTTTTTCCACGTGTCACTGCAGGACAGCAGATGCTGCCTGGGCTGCAGTGGGCAGTTGCTGAGTGTGGGGTGCACTTTGGCTTGTGGGTTCATTGCAGCTCTCAGTCGCATTGCCCCTGAGCAGCCCCTTCTCTGATTTACCCCAGAGGGCAACTGTCCTTCTTCTGGGTGCCCACAGCACCAGAGCCATACCTTTACTTTACAACATATCTGACTCATCTTTAATCTATTACTTTGACCTTTGCATTCTATTGCTTTTGCTACAAGTTAATCACTAAAGGGATGTTGCCTACTGCTTTAAGTATACATAATGGGCCATCTCTGGGCACCCTGCTTCTCAAGCCTGAGTGTTAAGCTAAAATACCTTTGTTTAGCTCTCAGGAAACATCCTAACCAGGACTACCTGTGAATGGTTGTGGGAAATAAGAAATTAACACATCGCCTCCAGGGGCTAAAGCTTCCCTGGTGACTCAGATGGTAAAGAACCAACCTGCCCGCAGTGCAGGAGACCAGGATTTGATTCCTGGGTTGGGAGTATTCTCCGAAGAAGGGAATGGCAACCCACTCCAGTATTCCTGCCTGGAGAATTCCATGAATAGAGGAGCCTGGCAGGCCCTAGTCCATGGGATCACAAAGAGTCAGACATGACTGAGCAACTAACACACTTCAGTGGCTGGCCAGAACTAGGAAATGTTCGCAACAACTTACTGCCTTTTTTTATTTTTGCTTTGCCTTCTCACCTCTCCCTCCTTGTTCTATAAGAAAACAAACATCCAAACCCAGGCAGGATGGTTCTTTGGGACCCTAGTCCACCATCTTCTTTGATGGCTTTCTGGATAAAGTTGCAATTTCTTTCCCCATCGACTCTTCTCTCAATTTATTGGCCTATTGGTGTGATGAACAGTATGAGCTTGAACTAGGTAACAGTTCTGGCACTTAATTACTAAATTGCAATGTGTGGTAGTCACTCAGTCATGTCTGACTCTTTGGGACCCTATGGACTGTAGCCTGCCAGGCTTCTCTGTCCGTGAAATTCTCCAGGCAAGAATACTAGAGTGGGTTGCCATTTCCTTCTCCAAATTGCAATAAAGTGTTTATAAATCTGTTTCTTCTCTAGACTTGGAGCTCTATAAGGTCAAAGACTGTGCTTTTCATACAGACATTCAGCTAGGAACGTGGTTGGCCATTAGTAAATGTTTAATGAACTGATGATGTTGTAGGGAGCCCTACCAACTCTATACCAGGATGGGGTTGCCCTCCTGCCTGCCCACTCCAAGCCACTGGAGGCCCAAAGCTGCAGTTTTACTTTCTTGAATACTCCAACTTCTGACCCTTCTATGGTCTATCCAGCCTTAACTTGGTGGATAATTCAGAAGAGATGGTGCTCTGGGCTCTCCCTTGGCAGCCATTCTCATCACTAGGCCTGATATTGTGTGTGTTGAAGTTTCCTTCCCCCAGCTTTCAGTCTTGTTCAGTAGAAACATTTCACTTCATTTCAGTGATAATCCCCAGATCCATCTCCAGGCGCTGGATGATGCCCATAGTCTGCCTAATCCTGGCAGACAAGGTCATATCCTTGGTCAAGGTTTTTCATTCCAGTGAAACTCATTTTCTCCATCGGCTGTGTCTGTGCTGCAGCTTCATTCATTAAACTTTTTCCTGATAAATATCTACTGAGTTCTTACCAGGTACCAGGTGAGGTTCTGGTTTCTAGGAATAAGGTCATGATTGAACGAATATGGGCCATTGTCATGGAGTATGATTTGATTTAAATTGTGATAGCTCTGATTGCTAGGACTCTCTAAAGCATCATTAGTTCATTAAACATTTTCTAAGGGACAACCATGTTCCTACCTGAATGTTTGCATCAAAAGCACAATCTTTGACTTTACAGAGCTCCAAGTTTTGGAGCTCTATATTTTAAGCTAGAAAAGCTAAACACACTGTCTTATGACTTTGTCTGTCAGGAGGATCTGAATTCAGCCTCGAGTTCTGGGGAATGCCGACTTCCTTAGAACGTGGCAGGTGAGCTCTGCCCTAAAGGAGAGCTAGGAGTCTGGTTGGTAGAGGCAGATGGGGACAGAGAATGGCAGAAATGGGACACACGGAGACCCTGTGGTGGGGGAGAGGACAGCCTCAACGAGGGGTAGGGAGGAGATCTGTGTTTCTGGAGGTTAGAGAGTGGCTGAGGAGGCAGCAGTGCAGAGGCCAGAAGGCAGGTGGGGCCACATCAGGCCTCATGGCCCACATTGGTGCAACAGGTGTTATGGAAGCATTTTAAGCAGGGGAGTGGCGTGTCCAAATGTGCATTTTCAAATGTTCATTCTGGCTGCAGTGTGGAGGATAGATTGGAGGAACCAAGAGAGAAAATGAGGAGAGCAGGAAACTACTGGAATCATCTCAAGTGAAACTTGGTGATCACTTGGGCTGAGGGGGAGGGAGTGAAATGGCACAAAGAAGGCAGATATGAGAAGTTGCTGGGAGGTCAGATGGACTTGGCAGTGGATTGGGTTTGGTGGGTGAGTGAAAGGGAGGTGTCAAGGATGACTTGAGGTTTCTGGTTTATAAAATTGGTTGGTGGCATCTGTTATGGTGAAGAACAATGGATGGGAGCCAGTTTTGTGGGGAGAACATCAAGAGTCCAGTTCGGTATATGACTGAACCTATTTCCTGGAACTAGTGGGAAGGACATTGCTCAGAAGAAACCTCGGGCCTTTCTTTTTAATTGGAATAGCGTTGTTTTACAATGCTGTTTTCATTTCTGCCATACAGCAAAATGAATCAGCGGTTTGTGTACATATATCCTGGATTTCCTTCTCATTTAAGTCACCACAGAGCATTAAGTAGAATTCCCTGTACTGTACAGCCAGTTCTCACTAGTTATCTCTTTTATACATAGCGGTGCGTACATCTCAATCCGTCTCCCAATTCATCCCACCCCCCTCTTCCCCGCTTAGAAGCATCTGTGGTTGGATCCAGAGATGAGCCACTGTGCTCTTTCCTCCTTACCTTTTGTCTACTTAAACCCTTGTAAGAAATGATCACTGAAAACATGCTCATTAGGGGGAATAATTGTTCTGGCAGGTTAGCAGTTAGTGCCATGTGGACATTAAAAAGTATGATGCCCTTTTGTCCTGAAAGAATTAAATGTCCTTCCCACAATGAGCCACTCTCTTGATCCTCATGACAACCATGAGTGGGCAAGCAGCAGTGGACTGCAGAGCTGGGCTTCGGCCACTTATTTGTTCGGTGACCTTGGGAGATCATGTGACTCTTTGGAGCCTCTACTTTGAATGGTGAGGATCAGATAAGATGGTGTGGCTGAAAAGGCTTTAGAAAGTTAACTGCTATATAGAGATAGGTGGTGCTTAATTGTTAGTGTGGCTGCAGCTTCCTCAAGGCACTGTCTCCTGCCCCTCACAGACTAGGAGGCGGGTAAGATTTGTGTCAATGACCGAGACATCACTTGGAGGGTTTGGTTGTCAGCATCGCCCACCTCCGTCTGTGGTCCCGCAACTAGAGTTTTCCTCCACGTGACGCTGTCCTTATGCAAGAATTTTGCAAATTCAGTTCCTTGAGACATTGTGCCAAATCCTTCAGCAGAATTGAAATCTTCCATGTCTGCTCTGTTCCTCTTCGTCACCAATTTTGCTAATTTGATTACAGAAAAAACCCTCTCTGTTGGAGTTCTCCTGCTCTGGCCAAAGAAGCTGGTTCTGCAAAAGGTGTTACAGCCCCTACTTCTCAAACAGGTTGTTTTTATTCATGTTTTGTTCCTGAGTTTGGAAAATACAGCCTTGCCATGAGCTACAGTGGGTAAACAGCCTTCAGTTCTTGGAGCAGGGCAGGGAATACACAAATAAATGCATTCATACACACACACACATACTCTTGGGCAGCTGCTTCTGGAAAAGATCAATATCTCTGTGCATTTTCCTCAAAAAAAAAAAAAGGGGGGGGGCGGCGAGGATGGTCAGAATGTTACAGATAATTTCAGTTCTTGGCACTGGGAGCCCAGCCCGGCTGTTTGAGCTAGGGAACCGTGGGCAGGTCTTTGGTTTCCCTGGGCCTCTGCATCTTCACTTATAAAATGAAGGCATTTAAGTCATCCTTTCCAGCTCAGAAGGTCATTCATTCACTCATTCCACCAGTGTCATTCTAGGTGCTGGGGATGTAGCCTTAAATCAGTCAAACTCCTGGTTTTGGGAAACTTACATCCTCATTGTGTAGTTGGATTGTTCATTCATTCAGGAAATAGTGGTTGAGCCTCTACTTTGTGCTGGGCAGCATGTGGGCACTATGGAGACAATGGTGACCCATGTGGAAGTGGGTGCTGCTTTGGGGGAGCTTGTAGCCCAAGAGAGAAGAAGGGATTGTAGCAAAGGGTCCTGACTACATTGTGATGGGGTGAAGAGCAGGATGCTCGGATGCTGGGAGGCCGAGCATATGGACCTGCCTCTGTCTGAGCATCAGGGAACGTCTCCTGAGAGGAGAAAGCTGGGTTGAGAGGAAAGAGGAGGAGGAGGGGAGGGAGGGAGGTTCTGGCCAGGGAAGAGCCTCTGAGAAGCTGTGAGGAACTGGGAAAGGTCTAAAGTGGCTGGAGCTGGGAAACAGAGGAGCTGGGTGGAAGAGAGGGGAGAAGCGGAGATCTAGGCAGGGGACGGTTCACCAGAGCCATCGGTCTCAAAGTTTGGAGCGTGACAGGGAGACCCAAGGCCTCTGGGACCCCTTAGAGAGTGAGGTGCCCCCAGGGCCAGACCCTAATCTGGGGTGGCACTCCCAAGTTCAGGGTCTTCTTCAGGTAGCCCAGTTCCCCTTTGATTTTCACTCAGGCCCTCTTGCCTTCTGGACTATTGGAACACCCTTTCTTTTTGGCCTCTACAGAGACACTGCTCACCCCTAATTTCTTTCTTTCAACCATTTATTTTCCTGAAGAGATGTTTGTGAGATTTGAGGCATCCAAGGCATTTGATGGTAGGAAGGGCCTTTTTCTAACTACGCAGTTTTCTTTTCCCAGTGAGTTTGTGTCTTGCCCTGCATGCTCTCTTTGGAAGCCATGCTGAGGGTTTGGCTGGACCCTAATCTTTCGTGAGAAGGACATGTGGGAGCTGGGCACACTGATCATGAGCCACGTAGAGCCAATGCTGAGAAGGACCCACAGACCTAAAAACCTACGCCAAACTCTAGCCACTCTGCACTGAGGTGATCTTGAAACAAAAATCTCATTTAAAAATAAAACATGTGCTTTTCCACATGAATTATTTCCCCTGGGGTTGTGACACCCAGTGAGTGACATTCCTGCCTTGTAAGCTTCAGCCACCCTGGTCACCTTGAAGCCCCTCAGACACTCCATGTTCCCTCCCTCCTTGGGGTCTTTGCATGCACTGGGCCTTCCCCTTGGAGAACTTTTCCTTCACTTGATACCCTTTTGCCTCACTTCCCCTTCCTCATCCTTCTTCAGAGAAATCTTCTTTGACCCTCCTGGTTGAGATTATTTACTACCATAGCCCTCTGTTCTTGTCCTCTCTAGTACACACTTCAGCTTATTGTCACATTTGTGAGGTGGTTTCACTGGCCACCCGATAGATTCCAAGTTCTCTGAGAGCAGGAACTGTGTCTGTCGAGTCACTGTTGCAGCTACAGGACGAGCGCCACACCTGGTGCGTAGTGAGTGCTCTGGAAACATTTGTTTGTTGAGCAAACTATCCCAAGTCACAGTTTTCCAGTCTTCTTGGATATGCTGTTACCACCAGGCACCTCGAGACAGCAGAAGTCACACTCTCCTTTGATGACTCTCTGGCTTGTGTTTTTGTGAAACCTGGGCTGAGAAAAGCTTGTAAGGAAATGTCTCAGGACATTTCCCTGGCCAAAAGGGCAATGAATAGGATATTTAGGGATAAAGGACTCAAGGCCCTGGGCAAGAGATCAGATGTTTGGGCAGAAGCTGGGAGCTTGATGTGGCTGAGATAGTTAGTGCTCATCAAATATCCATGTGTTCCTACCCGGCTTCCCTTGAGACCGCGTGCTTGCTTCTTTCTAATGCACTGCATGGCAGTGATGGGAAGCATTTTCATGGGGAGGCAATTAAGATGCATGTGACTTTTTCATCTCTTTCTTCTCTTCTGTTGAAGAAACTGTTTCCATAGGACATAGTTGCAAGATGGAGAAAGGCTTCCTAACATGGAACCAAGTTTTTGTGAAAGAGAAATAAATTTTTGTTACAGCAAACCTTTAGGATTGAGATTAGTCTTATTAAGATTTCAGGATTTATTTGTTACTGCAGCATAGCACAGACTGTCCTAATATCCTTTTATCACATTAAATCTTTCTCATGATTCAGTCAGCTCAGTTGATGAGTCGTGTCCAACTCTTTGTGACCCCATGGACTGCAGAACGTCAGGCTTCCCTGTCCATCACCAACTCCTGGAACTTGCTCAAACTCATGTCCATCGAGTCAGTGATGCCATCCAACCATCTCATCCTTTGTCATCCTATTCTTGTGATTATGTTTTCTCAAAAGCAAAACACNAAATTTTAGGATGATCTTTCCATTTGCTTTGTGCTTATGCTTTAACCATATGCCTTGTCGTGGGGCTTTCTTTCATATGTTCAGATAAGCATGTAGTGAAAGAAAGCGAAAGTGAAAGTTACTCAGTCATGTCTGACTCTTGGTGACCACATGGACTATACAGTCCATGGAGTTGGGAGATCTTCCCAACCCAGGGACTGAAGCCAAGTCTCTTGCACTGCAGGCAGATTCTTTACCAGTTGAGCTATCAGGGGAGTTCAAAGCATGTAGTGGGCTCTTCTAATTTTGAAACTTAAGTACTTCAGTTTGGGGAAAGTTTTTGTGGTTGTTGATTTGTTTTTAACAATTTTGGGGGGGTTCTCTCTAGAAGTTCCCATTATTCAGATGTTGGACTTTCTGGAATGATCTAATNGGAGTTCAAAGCATGTAGTGGGCTCTTCTAATTTTGAAACTTAAGTACTTCAGTTTGGGGAAAGTTTTTGTGGTTGTTGATTTGTTTTTAACAATTTTGGGGGGGTTCTCTCTAGAAGTTCCCATTATTCAGATGTTGGACTTTCTGGAATGATCTAATTTTTTTTTTCTGGAAGACCTTCTCAATGTTAATTTCTAACTCTTCTATTAAAAACTTTATTTACTTGATTGTATTTTAATTTCCAGAATTCTCTCTTTTCCCTGAATCAGTCTTTTCTTTCTAGTGTTGTAGTCATGTTTTGTGAATATACTATTTTATTTTATCTATCTGAGGATTCAATAATAGTTTTTTGAAAGATGTTTTCTCCTACTTCTTGCAGTGTTTCTTTTACCTCTTTGTGTTTGTACGTTTGATCATTTTGGCCTTTCTCTGTCATGTTTAGAATTTCTTAAAATGTATACCAGTTTTTGGCTAAATGCTCATATATAGGAAAGAGGTATTCACACTGGGGTTCATGGGGTCACAAAGAGTCGGACATGACTGAGTGACTGAACTGAACTGATTCAACATATTTGGAACTTCTAAGAAGTTTGCTGACTTGTGGGCCTACCTGTAGCCAGTTTCACTGAAGATCCCCAAATATCAGTATCTCTAGGTCTTTTCTAGTTTCCTTATAAAGAAATCCTCTTATCTCTTTCTGTAGAGTGTAAGACTGGCTGTTTAGAAGGGACAGGGTCATAGTGGACTTGGAGAGTTGTCTTTAAAGCAGGTCTGTATGTATCAGCTTTTGCAAGTGCTGTTAGTAGACAGCAGTCAGTTTTCATCCCTGTCATGAAAGGTCTCAGCTCCAGAAAGCCACCTTGCTCAAGACTGTGTCCTTCCAAGAGTGGCCCACATCCAGTGATTGATTACAACAAAGATGTAAAGGCCTGGCATTTTTGGCTCACTGGGATAACTCTCATGGGCCATTTCAACTCATTTATTGCCTCACCATTTCCAAGGGTCAGGAGTCTGGCATGCTTTCACTGGGTCCTCTGCTCAGGATCTCCCCAGGCTAAGTCAAGGTTTCAGGTGAAACTGCTCTCTCATTTGGGACATGGGACCCTTTCCCAAGCTCACTGATGGTTGGTAGGACTCAGTTCTTTGCAGCTTCTTGCTGGCTGCTGCTGCTGGTGCTAAGTCACTTCAGCCATGTCCGACTCTTAGCGGACGTGTGTGCAACCCCATAGATGGCAGCCCACCAGGCTCCGTTGTCCTTGGGATTCTCCAGGGAAGAACACTGGAGTGGGTTGCCATTTCCTTCTCCAATGCATGAAAGTGAAAAGTGAAAGTGAAGTTGCTCAGTTGTGTCCGACTCTTAGCAACCTCATGGACTGCAGCCTACCAGGCTCCTCCATCCATGGGATTTTCCAGGCAAGAGTACTGGAGTGGGGTGCCATTGCCTTCTCCACTTGCTGGCTGCTAGTTTGGTGCTATTCTCAGCTCCCAGAGGCCAATATTCCCTGCCATGTGGCCCTGTCCACAACGTGGCTGTTTTGGAGGGCATCTTTGCTGCTTCGATCTCTCTGACTTCCTCTGTCTCTGAACTCCAGACCCATTTAATGTTTTTCTAGTGGTCTGCTTTTATGAATCTTTCAAAAGCTATCATTTTAGCCTTCAGAGAAATGATGTGCAACTGTCTTTTCCCATTCATCTTTCATGCATTTACATAAAATGTCATTGATTGTATGTAATTAGAATAATAAGTGTGATTGAAATTTGCAGTTTTGGGAACATAAAAAGTGACAACACACCAGTCAGGAGTAGAAGAGGGCAAGGGAACCAGAGATGAACATAGTGGTTGGAAGTGCTGGGAATCAGCAAGCTTTAGTTGATGGGATAGTTGATAGTTGATAGTTACATGGGAATCAGCAAGCTTTAGTTGATCTAGTGAATTCAGTAAGAGGAGACTGACTAAGAGAGCTGTAATAACACTTATGGAGGGTTTATTCTAGACCAAGCCCCATGTTAATCTCCGATTTCCTCTGTCTCTGACTTCTGAACCCCCTTTTAAAAGGACTCACCTGATGAAACCAGGCCCACCCATATCAGGGACAGGAATCTTGGGACCATATTAGAATTCTGCCTACCACAGAGGACTTCAAGCTGGGGAGGGGCATGGTCTGGCCTATGTCTTAGTAGGATCACATTGGTTCTGCATTAAGAATAGACTCAATAGAGAGGGGAGCATAAATGGACACAAGGTGACCAGTTGTGAGGCTTGATGGGGTGTTGAACTGGAGAGGCCTGAAAAGTGTGTGTTGAGACACTGCCTGGCCAGGAACTTCCTGGAGGCCTAGCTGGGGATACTGGGCTTTTTTTTAAATTTTAATTTGACTACACCATGCAGCATGTGGGATCTTAACTCTCCAACCAGGGATTAAACCTGTGACCCCTACAATGGAAGTGCAGAATCTTAACCACTGGACCAGTGGGGAAGTTTGGAGATCCTGGGCTTTGAAGGGGCCATGGTAATAGCATCCTGAGTTAGAGACAAGTGTAACTTTGGATTTGCCAAAGCACAAAGGCTCTGAAGCAGCCTCTGTCCTATCCTGCAGGAGGATTTGCCAGGAGTTAAAAGCATTGTGGTTACCTGAGGCGGAGAGGCAGGGTGGAGGTGAAGGCACTGTGTCTGCATTGCTGAGGATATGGGGCCAGGCTGGGCAGGTGACACGCCTGAGAGCCTGTGAGCTTAGGCTAGCGCTCCCATCCTTTCTTCATCCAGCACCTCCTGTCACCCCTTCTTTCCCTGTCAACACAGATGTGTCCCTGGCTCCCCCAGAGGGGAAGGCAGCAATGGCTCTGAGCCGGGGAAGGCAGAAGCAGCCTGAAAAGCACAGCAGGGATGCACTGTGAATATCGGAGACTTGTCAGCGCTCCCTGGGGCAGGCAGGGGGGAGGGGAGAGAGAGAGCACATGGATGCAAATGGAGGCAGCGTTGGGGGGGCTGCTGTGGAGCTCAAGATGAAGACACCTAGCCCTGAACCTCACACAGAGCAGGCCCGGAACTCGGTGATGTTTACTGAGCACTGGCTTGGTGGACCCAGTGCCTAACACTCCATTTCTGTCTCAAGGAGTTTACAATTTTGACAAATGTGAGTTTTGAAATAGCTTGTGTGCTATTTCACGTGTGTATCTGTGTAAGATCTCAAGTAAAAAATCTGAGGTGAGATCTTGACTTCAGCACTGACTTGCATGACGTCATACAAATCGCTGAACCCTCTGGGCCTGCCTTACCGTCCTCTTTGTACATGGGGGGATGGTACAAGTGCCTGCCTCAGAGAAGGGTCTCATTAATAACGTGAATTTGTAAAGTGTTTAGAGCAGTGCTTGGGATATAAGTATGTTGTATAAGTGCATGGTACATTGGAAGGACTGATGTTGAAGCTGAAACTCCAATACTTTGGCCGCCTGATGTGAAGAACTGACTCATTTGAAAAGATCCTGATGTTGGGAAAGATTGAGGGCAGGAGGAGAAGGGGACGACAGAGGATGAGATGGTTGGATGGCATCTCCGACTCAATGGACATGGGTTTGGGTGGACTCCGGGAGTTGGTGATGGACAGAGAGGCCTGGTGTGCTGCAGTTCATGGGGTCGTAAAGAGTCAGACAGGACTGAGTGACTGAACTGAAACTGAAACAAATAAAGAAGGCTGAGCACCAAAGAACTGATGCATTTGAACCGTGGTGCTGGGAAAGACTCTTGAGAGTCCCTTGGACTTCTAGGAGATCAAGCCAGTCGATCCTAAAGAAAATCAACCTTGAATATTCACTGGAAGGACTGATGGCTGAAGCTCTACTACTTTGGCCACCTGATTCAAAGAACTGACTCATTGGAAAAGACCCTGATGCTAGAAAAGATTGAAGGCAGAAGGAGAAGGGAATGACAGAGGATGGGTGGGTGGCATCACTGACTCAATGGACATGAGTTTGAGCAAACTCTGGGAAATAGTGAAGGACAGGGAAGCCTTCAGGCCACAGGGTTGCAGAGTCAGAAATGACTTAGGGACAGAACAACAAAAACAGCAGAAAAGGCATGAAGCTTGAAATCTCCAACGATGTTTCCTCATCTTGTGAATTTCTTTCTCAGTTCTGGAATCTTCTTGTACCTGATGTGAATGGAACTGAAGGGCTGATGACTCAGGGTCACACCTTTTGTGAATGAAGGAGAGAGGGGTCCCAGATGTTCCTGGTTCCAGATGACACCAGAGGTCAGTGGTCATCTACACATGGCCTCTGGCTCCACCCCAGGCTACTACGGCCTAGTATCTGGGGACAGGAACTGGGACTGAACTTCTGAAAGGTTCCTGGGAGGTTTTGGTACCTAACTAGCAATGGCACACACTGATAGTATTGACTTGTCTTTTCTGCCTGTGTTTAATTCTTACTTCTGTCCGTGGAAAGCCTGTGTATATGTGTGAGGTAATCGTTTGTCATCACCTGCTCAGACGGAGTTATGGGAACAGCAGGCTTGGATGTGAGGCTTTTGTGTTAAAGCTCATTCTATGGTTAGGTAGGTGAATAAAGTGCGTTACTGGTTCCGGTGCTCTGTCAAGATGTAACAAGTTTTTCTGTTCTCCATCCGCAGCACCCTCCGTCTGCAGCAGGTATGTGGCCTGACGCCCTTTCTGACCATTGCCTGCATCCCTTTCTGAGTCAGGTAGAAAAATCTGAGGGCCAGCAGTCCTGACAGTCACTGTTCTCAGAGGTCAGAGAGGGAAGCAGAAAGACGTGGCCTGTGCTCGGTGTGAGGAAAGCAGGTGAGCTTCTGAGAAGTGGGGGAAAGAAAGCCGCTCCTTGGAGCCCTCCAGCTCCCAGTGCTGCTAAGGGGATGGACAGTCAAGGTGAAGAATTTAGAACTGCGTCTCTAGTGGGTTCTGTTCATCCCTCGCTACCCCCACCCCCAGAACTAGAACAGTTTGCTTGGAATGGTGCTGTCTGTCTTTCCGAGGCTCCCTGATTGTTTCATTATGGCTAATGGGCTGATTTCTAGTTACATAACCTCCTCTCTACTTGTTGAGGTCTCATTATTCCGCAGTGTGGTGTGCACTAGGTCTGGGTTCCCATGGAGTTACCTGAGAGAAGCTGGAGCGTGCTGTTTCTCACCATTTCCACTCAGCAAGTGAGTCAGGGAGAGAGCGCTACACCCTGGCCAATTATTTGTGGGGCCCTTTGGGGTGGTTGTGTAATCTTCCACGGACAGTGGGGTGGAACCGGCCTCGCCCCCTCTGGTGGGTGCACTGGCCGAGGCAGTGTCTGTTCCTTACTTAGCAGGTCTTGAGTGCGTGAGTTCTCTTCCAAACCCAGGAGATTTTGAAGTACATTTATATGTGGTTGAGTGGGGGGACTCCTGAATTCACTTGAGGTTTTCTTATATACCAATATACAAAAATAAGAAAATAAAAGCAAAGAGAGGCCTTCCTTCCAGGCCTGGTAACTGCTAACTGAGGTCCTGAGTGAGCTTTGAACTAGGTAAGTCAGGCCACCAGCACAAGAACCTTCGAATCCAAGAATGAAAGCCCTGACTCCCAGGACAGGACAAGGCTGTGGCAGGGAGCAGAAGCTTCGGTGAGATGCCAGGGGCTGGAGCCCTCTGAGACAGCGAGGGTAACAGGACGGCATGAGGTGGGGACTGTGGGGGCTTTGGGGTCAACAGAACTGGTTTGACTCTGTTCTTCTGCTTCCCAATCATGTAGTATCAAGTCACTGTATCAATTAGGGTCCAGTCAGGAAAATAGAACANCAGAAGCTTCGGTGAGATGCCAGGGGCTGGAGCCCTCTGAGACAGCGAGGGTAACAGGACGGCATGAGGTGGGGACTGTGGGGGCTTTGGGGTCAACAGAACTGGTTTGACTCTGTTCTTCTGCTTCCCAATCATGTAGTATCAAGTCACTGTATCAATTAGGGTCCAGTCAGGAAAATAGAACACCTCTTTATCTTTCAATGCATGCACGCTCAGTCATGTCTGACTCTTTTCAACCCTGTGGAATGTAGCCTGCTGGGCTCCTCTGTCCATGGGATTCTCCAGGCAAGAATACTGGAGTGGGTAGCCATCCTCCTCCAGGGGATCTTCCTGACCCAGGGATTGAACCTGTGTCTCCTTCATCTTCTTCATTGGCAGGCAGATTCTTTACCAGTGAGGCACCTGGGAAGCCCAATCTTTTAATAGAGTGTTTTGAGTTAAACAGGCAGTGAAAGAGTCAAAGAGACAAGCAGGGGTAGGGAACAGGGGACCAGCACAGTGGGAAGCTGCCATCCCCGGGAGGCAGTCGTCTTACCAGCGTTCAGAAGCCAAGGCTGTTCCCAGGAGCTGGGGCCGCGGAGGTAGCGAATGTCAGGGGGAGCTGGAATCACAGGGGAGACAAAGCCGTGGCTGGAGATGCCATTCATAGCAGAGAATAAGGAGGAGAGATGCTCCCCGTTGGCTGGGCCTGCTTGAGGGCAAAGGAACCTGGGAAATGAGACTTCTGTGATACAGACCAGAGCCAGGCATGGGTCTAAGAACAAACGTGCATAACTGGCACGGCCACCAACATTTTGAATAAACCATGTCTAATGTGGTATTGCTTATCCCTAGGCTGAGGCTTGGAGCTGGACTGGTGGGTGGACACTCTCAATTATCTGGGAGGGGAAGGAAACTCAGTGTCACCCACTTAGGTGCCTTCTGTGGACCCCACACCTCAGTCCTCTGTGATAACCTCGACTGTGTTACCATAAAGTAAATGTGACCCTGTGTACTTCCATTTTACTGCTCTGTTTCTTGCTTTTAGAAGCCACTGGCCTCGTCTTCCTTTTTAAAAATGGTTAGTTCATTTTTACCTAATTTTCCTTGCCTTAAGGTGCCACCTACCTCTTTTAAGAAGACTTCTCAGGCAAGCCCCAGATCTGCCTGAGCGACTGCAGAGAAAGAAGTTTTAGAAGAGTGGAAAGCTGATGTATGGGATGTGGCTGAAAGCGTGTATCAGACAGACCTGCTCTGTAGCGCCCCCTCCAGCTGGTGGTGAGAAGCCTTGGCCAGCCTCATCCCTTACCCTTCTTTCCACTCGCTTTCCACCACGCGTCCCTTGGCCCAGTGCTCATTGGGAAAGAGATGGTCTCACTAAAGTCAAGTTTGTTTAGTGAAGGTTCTGTTTCTGTGTGGGTGGGGTTCAGGGAATCCACAGAGAATGGGGACCCATCAGGGACAAGTGAGACCTGGAGGCCGTCACCACCCACAGTGCCTGAAGAAGCCACAGTGCCAGAGCCCCGGAAGAGTTGGAGCTTGGAGGAGGGGTCAGGCGCTATGTAGTCTTAGAGAAATACAGTTGCTGCATTCCCAAACTGCGGCAAGACGTGGAGAGGGCAGAGAAATGAAGACCCATGCATCTCTCCCGGCTGCCCTCTGGTCTCCTGCCGGGCCTTCCATTGGCTGAACCAGAAATGGGAGGGCAGGATGCCAAGCGTAGTGGCCCGTGGAGGCTGGCCTCTGAGGTCAGAGCAAGCAGAGGGCAGGAAAGGGATTTGGGGGAGGGGGTACAAATCGAAAACAATCAGCATAGTCTACCTTCTTTGTTACTTGGCATCTATTCTTGTCCTTTATTTAGTGAAGTAACGTGTGTTTCTGCAACACTGGGGAAGCCCCAAGTCCCATGAACCCTTCTATCATCACAGAGTGATGCTAATATTACAGTAACACTCTAATCTCGACCCTCGACTGTCATGTCGGCCACTGCTCTTCATATAAAGCAGCAGCAAAAATGTCGGGAAAAGAAGCAACAAAAAGCTTTTCTTTTTCCACCATTCATTTTGTATTCCCCCAACCCCCTGCCAGCACTTTGATTATTGGGGCACCTGGTGGATGACCCAAACCTTCCTTTGTGCAGGATACACACTTTTAGTGGTCCCATCTTTACTGGGTTGTCGTGGCTTCCCATCAGCCCTTATTATTGGATGTGGAAGCACTGAGAGATGTCCCAGGAAACCTTCTCAATTGCAGTCTTGCTCCCCTTTGCCCCCATGTGTAGCAGCAACCAATTTCTCTTTGTTTTAGTTAAATTAATTCATTAATCATCACCTTCTCTGACTGTCCACCAAGAGCTCCAAATGGCCAAATATAGCTTGTAGTGTGTTCTCTGGTAGAAGACTTGCTCCAGTGTGGTATCTTAGTTTGGGTGCTTCCAATCTTGGGATAAGGACCTGGGTGCAGGTAGTTTATCAGTTGTTATGTATGGATGTGAGAGTTGGACTGTAAAGAAAGCTGAGCACCGAAGAATTGATGCTTTTGAACTGTGGGGTTGGAGAAAACTCTTGAGAGTCCCTTGGACTGCAAGGAGATCCAACCAGTCCATTCTAAAGGAGATCAGTCCTGGGTGTTCTTTGGAAGGAATGATGCTAAGGCTGAAACTCCAGTACTTTGGCCACCTCATGTGAAGAGTTGATTCACTGGAAAAGACTCTGATGCTGGGAGGCATTGGGGGCAGGAGGAGAAGGGGACGATAGAGGATGAGATGGCTGGATGGCATCACTGACTCGATGGACATGAGTCTGAGTGAACTCTGGGAGTTGGTGATGGACAGGGAGGCCTGGTGTGCTGCGATTCATGGGGTCGCAAAGAGNTCATGTGAAGAGTTGACTCACTGGAAAAGACTCTGATGCTGGGAGGCATTGGGGGCAGGAGGAGAAGGGGACGATAGAGGATGAGATGGCTGGATGGCATCACTGACTCGATGGACATGAGTCTGAGTGAACTCTGGGAGTTGGTGATGGACAGGGAGGCCTGGTGTGCTGCGATTCATGGGGTCGCAAAGAGTTGGACACGACTGAGTGACTGAAATGAACCGATCTCAGAAAACACAAGTGCAAATGTGAGGAAATGAGACATGGAAGGGGGAAGAGCCAATAAAAGGTGAATTAATGATCAAATGACTGTGGGCTACTGGGCTTGGTCCTGTCAGAGACTCTGAGAAGTAGTGTGAATAGCACCCTCCAGAGTCCTCCTATCAGAGAACAAGGAGGCTGGGCCGTGACTACTATCCCTTATTGGTAGAGGGTTTCGACCTTGACTTCTGTCTGTGGTGGAACAAGCTCCCACAGTGCTGGAGAAGGCTCTTTGACAGAGAAGGAGAGAGGCTTGCACTTGGCCTTTGTAGAGTGCTAGGACGTGCCTGCTGTGCTGTGGAGGCGGCATGGCCTGAGCAGCGTTCATCATCACTGAACCCAAGGAAAGCAAACCCTCCCTAAAGGTGTTGTTGGGCAGTTAGTTCAGTTGCTCAGTTGTGTCCAACTCTTTGCAACCCCATGGACTGCAGCACACCAGGCTTCCCTGACCATCACCAACTCCCAGAACTTGCTCAGACTCAAGTCCATTGAGTCAGTGATGCCGTCCAACCATCTCATCCTCTGTCATCCCCTTCTCCTCCCACCTTCAATCTTTTCCAGCATCAGGGTCTTTTCAAATGAGTCAGTTTTTCAAATCAGGTGGCCAAAGTATTAGAATTTCAGCTTTAGCATCAGTTCTTCCAATGACTATTCAGGACTTATCTCCTTTAGGATGGACTGGTTGGATCTCCCTGTGGTCCAAGGGACTCTCAAGAGTCTTCTCCAATACCACAGTTTAAAAGCATCAATTCTTTGGCGCTCAGTTTTCTTTACAGCCCAACTGTCACATCCATACATGACCACTGGATAAACCATAGCCTTGACTAGACTGCTGGGCAGTAAGAGGAGTCATTCTCTCCTCTGTCCCTTGGTTCCAGGATCTGGGTTATCTGACTTAAGGGGGAAGAACACCACACATTGGCCATGGAACCCCACCTTCTAAGACAGCATCTCAGCCTTACAGAGCGTGCCCCCCAGCTGGCACCATAGGAAAGGGACTGCCCTGCTAAAGATTTGGCCGTGGATGAATACAATCTGCGAAGACCTTGGCGAGGTAGGAAAGAAGAGTGGGCAGAGGGGGTGTGGAAAGAAAGATCTCCACCTCTGTCCTCTAGTTCTTCCTTCTACAGTCTCCTGTGGGTCCCTCTCATTGGCTGAACTCAACCGGAAGCAGAGAGGGAGGTGGTCTGGATGGTGCAGCCCGCAGGGTCAGTCTTCTGGAGAAAAGCACAGGGCAAAGCGAGCCAGAGGGATAGGAGGAGGGGAGGGCAGCACTCAGGCAGATCGACGGCTTCCAGAATGCCTCCCCCCTTTCTATCCTTCCCCATAGTCATCGACTGTGTTCCAACCTCATTACCTCACCCCCGGAATATTGGGACAATTTCTCAACACGTCTCTGAATCTCCAGTCCAGCGTGCCTAATGCCTGAGGCGCATGCTGAGTCTCATTGCTCCTCCTTGCAGAGAACTCTCCTGTTCCCCATTCTCTGCTCTTTACTAAAGGTGGCCAGGTGCAAGGCATTTTACAGGATAAAAGGATGATTCAGAGACTGCACCCATTTCTAATAAGGAGGATAGGTATTAAGCTAGAAATGGATCATTTCACCATAAAAGAGATGTGGTTAAAAAGATATGTAAATTTGGGCTCTTAAACATCTTGGCATCATATTCAGGGATCTTCACAGTTTAACTCCAAATTTTCCTTCCAGACTTGTTTTCTAAGGCATGTTCTACTTCATTCTCCCATGTGCCCAGGGTCCCAGCTCTGATAGTTGACTGGCATACTTTGCACCATACATAGTTTGGATTCAGTATCTTTACTCTTGTTATTTCTTTAGCCCAGAAAGCCCCTCCTCAGCTGGCCTTTAAGATGGTCTGATCAGTCACTCACAGCAGGGTGAGTCAGAGCACCAGACTTCTAGGGCTTCTTACTTGGAGTGTGGTCCTCAGACCAGTAGCATGGCATTGCCAGGGGCCTTCTCTCAGGTTACTGTTAGGCTCACCTGAATCGAGACTCAGATTCTGCTCTTGAACCAGAGCCCCAGGTGATTCCTATGTCTTTGAAAGTCTGAGAAACATCCTATGTTTGGTGAGCTACCTAACTGGGGCTTGTAGTGTGAGCAGGACAGCTTACCCTTCCCAGTGTTCCAGAATAAAGTGCAAGGGCTTAGTTTTTACAATAGTTAGTTATAAACTGTTTGTGTTTCTAGCTTCTTAGCTTTAAAGTTGTAAGAATGAGGTCAGTTCAGTTCAGTCGCTCAGTCGTGTCCGACTCTTTGCGACCCCATGAATCATAGCATGCCAGGCCTCNGACCCTACTTAGTGCTAGGTATTAGGTACAGGGATGGGAAATATGTTAAAAAGATAAGAAAACAGTGGTTTTGAACTCTAAGTTGTTTTCAAGGAGAGTATAATTCCACCGATCACATCACCTCTTGGTAAGTATAGCAGAATAGCATGCTGACGGTGACTCTCAAACAAGCTGGGTCAGTTCAGTTCAGTTCAGGCGCTCAGTCGTGTCCGACTCTTTGCGACCCCATGAATCATAGCATGCCAGGCCTCCCTGTCCATCACCAACTCCTGGAGTACACTCAGACTCATGTCCATCGAGTCAGTGATGCCATCCAGCCATCTCATCCTCTGTCGTCCCCTTCTCCTCCTGCCTCCAATCCCTCCCAGCATCACAGTATTTTCCAATGAGACAACTCTTCCCATGAGATGGCTAAAGTACTAGAGTTTCAGCTTTAGCATCATTCCTTCCAAAGAAATCCCAGGGCTGATCTCCTTCAGAATGGACTGGTTGGATCTCCTTGCAGTCCAAGGGACTCTCAAGAGTCTTCTCTAATACCACAGTTCAAAAGCATCAATTCTTCCGCACTCAGCCTTCTTCAGAGTCCAACTCGCACATTCATACATGACCACAGGAAAAACCATAGCCTTGACTAGACGGACCTTAGTCGGCAAAGTAATGTCTCTGCTTTTCAATATGCTGTCTAGGTTGCTCATAACTTTTCTTCCAAGGAGTAAGCATCTTTTAATTTCATGGCTGCAATCACCATCTGCAGTGATTTTGGAGCCCAGAAAAATAAAGTCTGACACTGTTTCCACTGTTTCCCCATCTATTTCCCATGAAGTGATGGGACCAGATGCCATGATCTTCGTTTTCTGAATGTTGAGCTTTAAGACAACTTTTTCACTCTCCTCTTTTTTATACGTCAGTTGATAAATCATCTGCCTGCAATGCAGGAGACCGGGTTCAATTCCTGGGTCAGGAATATCCCCTGGAGAAGGAAATGGCAACCCACTCCAGTATTCTTGCCTGGAGAATCCCATGGACAGAGGAGCTTGACAGGCTACAGTCCATGGGATTTCAAGAGTCAGACACGACTTAGCGACTAAACCACCAAACCACCACAAATGGCTGAGAAGCCCAGGAGGCATCATGATGGATCTCAGATCACATTACTAAATAGTAGATTAGATCAAATGTTATTTAGTATTTTGTTGTTATGACTGTATCACAATTTTGGTTCAAAAAGCCAGATTGAGTGTGCCACATATGGATTGGTTGAGTTGTTCAGGTATTAGTTTATTTCCTCTGCAGTGACAAAACATAGCACCTGATCCATGGGTTCTTATCCATTTGGGTCCCAGCAGTAGTAGGTACCCTTAAGAGTACACTGGAGGAAGAGAGATAAGGGTGATATCCATTATCTCCAGGAGCACACTGGAGGAAGAGAGAGAACCGTTTCTTTACAAAGGCTTCAAAACAAGCAGACCATCATCAGCTCTTCCCACCTAAATGTCTGAAATGTCTATTCCAATAATATAAAAAAATGCCTTTTTTTTTTTTTTTTTGGCCGCACTGCGTGGCATGTGTTCTATTATCTCCCTAACCAAGAATCAAACTGTGCCCCTGCTTTGGGAGCTAAGAGTCTTAACCACTGGACCACCAGGGAAGTCTCTAAATGTCTGTACTTTGACAGAGTCACTTTGAAAGTTATCAGAGCTAAGGCCCCAGAAGACATTTCTTAGTATTGTACATTTAGTACAATTCTACACATTACAAAAACAACAACAGAACAAATTGCTGCCTTGTTTTGCAGGCTTGCATATGCGTATCTCCCTTACCATATACAACGTATGTAGCATATCCCGACTGATGCCAAAGACACTCTCCCTTCTTTACTCCTGTGACGTCGTAACTGACTTATTTATCCCACCCAAGACCAGAAACGGAACCAAACTCACTTTCCCTGCTCCCTTGTACTTTAATCTTCTAGGGATCAAACTTCAAGGAAGTGCCAAATGACGTAGCACAATGGTTATCTTAATGGCCACAGTTATTATCATTAAACACCCACTATCTTTTTTTTTTTTCCCTTATAAGAGTGCGTCTAGGTACATTTATTTTACTTTTTTAAAAGAAATAGTGTGCCAGACAGAATAGAAATAATCAGAATTCTGAATGCCAAATGGACTTCAAAATACTTATGAATAATCTCAGTGTAATATGCTTTTAGCTTTGGCTTAGATAAGAAATCCTGGCCATAAAATAGTGCAAGAAAATTGATGTAAAGAAATTGTTCAAAATGTAAGGCCTATATCTTTTGCATTTTCCAGCCTTCAATTACCCTTACCTTGGTACTTTCCAAAGATATAANAAATAATCAGAATTCTGAATGCCAAATGGACTTCAAAATACTTATGAATAATCTCAGTGTAATATGCTTTTAGCTTTGGCTTAGATAAGAAATCCTGGCCATAAAATAGTGCAAGAAAATTGATGTAAAGAAATTGTTCAAAATGTAAGGCCTATATCTTTTGCATTTTCCAGCCTTCAATTACCCTTACCTTGGTACTTTCCAAAGATATAATCTATTTTTGTAAGATGGAGAAAAGGTCTTAAAAAACGTCACTGAAAACAACTCAGAAGTTTCAAACACCAAATCAAGAACATAGATTGCTTTGTTTCAGTTTTCTCTATGCATTACTAAATCCGATTCAACTAAAATTGCTGAGCACTCATTATGTGTCATTCAGCATGCTGAGGAGGCATTAGCATTAAGTTACACTCAGTTCATTCTCTAAGAATTTCACCTTTTAATACTGAAACAAAGCATACACCTGAATTATCATTATCATCAATATCACCATTTTTGTCATCATGACTACATTATTAATATATGTTATGGGGTGTTGTGTTATAAGAAATGAACAGATAAAGGGCTTTGAGTTTGTGTTTTTAATTTTGGTGTTGTGCGGGGTACCAAATTCAGTGGAAAACTTTTGAAGTAGATGATATTTTAGAATGATTTCATGTCTTAACCAAGTAGAAAAATGAAGGCAGGGAAGACATCTAGGCACTTCAAGAATTGTTAAAAACACTCTTAGGCGGAGGTAGGCAAGCGAATTTGGTACAGACAGAACACGGAACTGTACAAGGAACTGGGTGTTGGAAGTAGGCGTGGGGTGAAAAGGGACAATGTGGATTTGGGCACAGTTACGTAGGTCTTTGAATGTCAACGGACATGGAGATCTTTACATGATAGTCCCCATGAATGTTACACAATATGAAGTATACAGATGTCCCAGAACATGTGTAGAAATGATCTCAATCAGAACACAATCCGTCAGTCACTGTGTTCTCTGAACTGAGTGGTCTCACCAGAGCTTTCTCTAATAAGCTCTTGTCAGAAAGCTTCTGGCCACTTTCCTGAAAGACAGTGAATTAGACTCTCACATCTGACAGGAAAAGATTCTGGGGCATAGAAGGACAGCAAGCAAGAGAGAGCAGAAGCTTGGCAGGAGCCAGGCTACCCATGAACATGTGCAAACTCTTAGCGGAGCCTAGGTGATGCAACCAGGTGAGCTAATTGAAAGGACAGTATTTCCCTTGGAGAAGGTCTTCAGTACAGCAGGGTGGAGTGGAGAGCTGTCATCATTTCTGTTCTTTCCCAACTTTTGTTTTCCCCTTTCAAACAGGCAGTTGAAGCCAGAGACTATTTTTAGTTCCCTGTCTAAGGGTGACTGATAGAGTACATTAGTGCATTGGTGGGGCTGGAGGTAAACCTAAGTGGGAGCCTTGATGGGATACCCCCACAGAGCTGGCCAGGGCAGGAGATTGGCAGCAACATTGCAGTGACAAACAGGATCCAGCCAAAATCTTCAGGGGCTATACGTTCAAGTGCTGCAGCCGCAGACTCTACATAAATAGAAGGAAAAGAGAGGAGGGAGAAAACNCATATTGAATGCAGCACTTTCACAGCATCATCTCTCAGGATTTGAAATAGCTCCACTGGAATTCCATCACCTCCACTATCTTTGTTCGTAGTGATGCTTTCTAAGGCCCACTTGACTTCACATTCCAGGATGTCTGGCTCTAGGTGAGAGATCACACCATCGTGATCACTTGGATCATGAAGCTCTTTTTTGTACAGTTCTTCTGTTTATTATCGCCACCTCTTCTTAATATCTTCTGCTTCTTTTAGGTCCATACTATTTCTGTCCTTTTTCGAGCACATCTTTGCATGAAATATTCCCTTGGTATCTCTAATTTTCTTGAAGAGAGGGGCTACTGAAATGATTAAGAGAATGGGGTTTTACAGTATATAGCCACGGGTTTAAATCTCAGCTCTGCCACATGTTAGCCTGGGGCTTTAATAAAGGCCATTAGGGGATTTCCTTGTGGTCCAGTGTTTAGGACCCTATGTTTTCACTGTGGAGGGCATGGATTCAATCCCTGGTCAGGGAACTAAGATCCCACAAGCCATGTGGCTGAATAAATAAATTAAAGGCAATTAACCTTTCTCAGCCTCAATTTTCCAAAACATAATGTATTAATGATATTACCACAGAGGTGCAAGGATCAAATGAGATAAAATATGAACATTATTTAATAAATGTTAATTGATTTATTGTTTTGAAAACATGTGAAGAAAAGCAAAAAGAAACCTTTGGATGGGAAGGTCTGAGCCAAATAGCCAGTGAGGGGAGGGGCAGGTCTTTGGTGCTGGAGCTCCAGGGCGTCAGAGTTAAAAATGAGAGCAGACGAAGGCACATCCAAGAGCAACTGAGTCAGCCTGGCTGAACAGAGGTTTCCATACCAGAACAGCATCCTTAGGCACTGTCTGAAATGTAGGCGGCATCCTGGTGGGCTCCCTGCAGGTCAGGTTGTGACATACAAAGTTAGAGGTGTCTGATCAGCCCGGACGGAAAAGAAGACATGCACCCTCTTCCTGGATGACTCACCCCAAATAACCACAACCATGTAATGTCTCACCAGGGTTCTGCCACTTGCAGTACGCTCATCTCCATCACTTCTTTTCATTCGGGCTGTGACAGGGATTAGCCTGCTTGTTGAGGTCTCCCATGATGGCCCACCTCTGCTGATTCACACAGGAAAGATGATCTAGGCAGGGCAAAAGACAACTTTGAATGTGTCTCCACAGACTTTGCCATTTTGAGCAGGAAATAGAAGGACGTGAGGGCCCATGATGTGTTTTCTTCCCTCCTTCCTGTTGAAGGTTGTGACTCTGGGGGAGAGAGGAAGCTGTGAGATGAGAGCAGCTGGCTCCAGGGAGGGTTCTGAAGTCTGAAATCAGTGGACTTAACACACTAGGGGGATGGCTGCTGGTAGGATGGAGCAAACAGCCAGGAAGTGTGGGTTTGGGCCTGGGTGCTTGCCAAACCCACCTTGAAGACTTTCAGGGGGCATCAGACTGTGGAGAAAAATGCCCAGGAAAAAATGGAAAGCTCAATATGATCAATGGTATATGTAGCAACATGGAAGCAGATGGTAAATCTTCAAATGAAAATAAGAAGGAAGGGGTTGCGAATGTGACTGTAGACTCCAGACCCAACTGCTCAAGGTGTGGGCCACGAATATTGAGCTTGAATGGCAATGCAAGAAGGTGAACACACATGCAGATTTATTTTCTTCCTTTTGTAGGTTTATGTCAAGCTGAGGACCATCACTAATGCTGTTCCAAAGAGGTAGTTACGCAGTGGGTAAGTCTTGGTCTTAGGAGTTCAAATCCTGGATCTACCTCTTGCTCTGTGTGACTCTGGGCCAGAACTCTGACTTGCCTTAGTGGTGGTTTTCTCATCTGTGAAGAAGAATAATGAAGTCCATCTCATAAGGTTATTCAGAGAATTCAGTGAAATGATATAAACCAAGGATACACATTATGTCCCATTGCTATCAGGGGAGCCTTTTCTGTTCTGGTGACATAAACTAGCCCTTCCAGGTGGTCCCTCTGGACCCCCACACTAGCCTGATCAGGCACAAGGACATCCAAAGTTCTCCCAAAGCCACAGGTAGAGAAGGAGCTGGCCAGGCAGGAAGTGGAAGGGAGATGATAGTCAAGTAGGAGGAAACCCACGGGGAAGTGGTGTCTTGAAGGTCCAAGAAGGATGGATTTGATGGGAGAGGAGTTATCTTCAGTGTCAGGCGCTGGTGAGAGGGGAGGTGTGCCATTCAGGGAGAGCAGAAAAGTACCTCTGGACTGGGGAGGTGTGCTGTGCGGGAGGAGGGAGACCTGGAGGCGGCTCCACCTGCCGTGAGAGCTTGGAGTTTGTGGATCTCTCTGTCTTGAACTTCCTAACTATATGATTAAATAATTTATTCTTTTAACTTTCTTTTAGCTCTAAATGATTCTGTGATGAAAGAATTGACGTTGAATTGGACATTGTCTCAATTCAGTTAGCACTCATTGAACATCCAGGAAACTTACTGTGTTTGAGGTACCTTGGGGAACACACACGTGGTTTAGAATCTCAGTCACCCACTATAGCTTGATCTGGGTGGAAACATTCACCTTTCCCAAGCCTCAGTTTCCCCACGTGTTGCAATCATTACTGAGCACTGGCTGCCCTGGCAAAGTACCAGGTTGTTTTCAGTGAGATTATCTAACTACTTACAACCTGGGGGGAATAAGACTTAGAGAAGTTGTATAATTTATTCAAGGTCCCATGTCTGTGAGCTATGGAGCTGGGAGATGGGCAGAAGTCTGCCTCCCCCCGCATGCTGCCTCTGCATGGCTGTGTGCTACTTCATGGGCACAAGATGCACTGCCTGGGCCATGTGTCTGAACCATAGAGCAGACTTGGTGAATTACAGTTAGGTAGCTGTTCATCCACCTCTCCTGCAAGGTGTCAGATTCTTTTTTATATATTTTTAATTTACTTTTGGTTGTGATAAGTTACTGTTGCTGCTCTCAGGCTTTCTCTAGCTCCCGAGAGCAGGGCTATTCTCTAGTTGCAGTGTGCAGGCTTCTCACCGTGGTGGCTTCTCTTGTTGTGGAGCACAGGCTTTAGGCAAGTGGGCTTCTGTAGCTGCAGCACGCAGACTCAGTAGTTGTGGCCCTAGAGCGTGAGGGCTTCAGTAGCTGTGGCATACAGGCTCAGTAGTTGCAACGCCTGGGCTCCAGAGCACAGGTTCAGCAGTCGTGGCACGTGGGCTGGTTGCTTTGAGTCATGTGGGATCGTCCCAGAAGAGGGACTGAACCCATGTCTCCTGCATTGGGAGTGGACTCCTAGCCAGTGTACCACCAGGGAAGTCCAAGGTGTAAGATTCTTAAAAGCAGGGGGTGATTCTGAATTACCTGCTTGTAGTACTAGAGCCTAGGAGAAGCATTTGGTATGTAACAGGGGCACAAAAGACAAGTGGCTATAGCCCAGGCTCTGTGGATAGATTGAAAAATATAGTCTCTGCTCTCAAAGACATAATCTAATGGTGATTTGGAAATACAACTACGTAATGACAACACCATGAGAGTCGTACTTCAATGGATACATGTATATGGTACACATTGTCCTCTTGTGATTGCATTTATTCATGTGAATAAATACATTCTTAAAATGAAAAGTTTAGGTAATTTTTATTATGGAATATTTTAAGCATGTACATATAAGGAACAATTGTGTATCTATCACCTAGCTTTATAAAATCTTAACATTTTCCATATTACATGAAAACATACCAGCTTCCCATGTGGTGTTAGTGGTAAAGAACCTGCCTGCCAATGCAGGAGACATGAGACATGGATTCAACCCCTGGATTGGGAAGATGCTCAGGAGCAAGGCATGGAATCCACTCCAGTATTCTTGTCTGGAGAATCCCATGGACAGAGGAGCCTGGTAGGCTACAGTCCATAGGGTCACACAGAGTCAGACCTGACTGAAGCGACTTAGCACACACACACGCATGAAAACATATACCATAAATGTCCTGCAGATCAACTGAAAGAGTCTATATATTCCTTCAGATCTCATTCCCTTATTAATGTGAATTTGGGCTTAATATCCCCATATATATTCTTATATACTATTGCTTTGTATATACATATCCATAAACAATATCTAATATATTGTTGTTTTAATATTTTATGTATTGTTTTCATTACTCTTTTGCTCAAAGTTACCATTTAAGATTTATTCATGTTGATGTACTATAGCTCGAGTTCATTCACTTTAACTCATATATATTTCATATCATTTTGAGTGTTTTTAAATAAGAAATTAAAAGTAATACTTGCTGCATTAATCTGGATAATATCAGTTCAGTTGCTCAGTCGTGTCCGACTCTTTGTGACCCCATGAGTCGCAGCATGCCAGGCCTCCCTGTTCATCACCAACTCCCGGAGTTCACTCAGACTCAAGTCCATCGAGTCAGTGATGCCATCCAGCCATCTCATCCTCTATCGTCCCCTTCTCCTCCTGGCCCCAACCCTTCCCAGCATCAGAGTCTTTTCCGATGAGTCAACTCTTCGCATGAGGTGGCCAAAGTACTGGAATTTCAGCTTTAGAATCATTCCTTCCAAAGAAATCCCAGGGCTGATCTCCTTCAGAATGGACTGGTTGGATCTCCTTGCAGTCCAAGGGACTCTCAAGAGTCTTCTCCAACACCACAGTTCAAAAGCATCAATTCTTCAGTGCTCAGCCTTCTTCATAGTCTGACTCTCACTTCCATAGATGACCACAGGAAAAACCATAGCCTTGACTAGACGAGCCTTAGTCGGCCAAATAAAGTCTCTGCTTTTGAATATGCTATCTAGGTTGGTCATAACTTTTCTTCCAAGGAGTAAGCGNGAGTCTTCTCCAACACCACAGTACAAAAGCATCAATTCTTCGGTGCTAGCTTTCTTCACAGTCCAACTCTCACATCCATACATGACCACTGGGAAAACCATAGTCTTGACTAGGTGGACTTTTATTGGCAAAATAATGTATCTGCTTTTGAATATGCTATCTAGGTTGGTCATAACTTTTCTTCCAAGGAGTAAGCGTCTTTTAATTTCATAGTTGCAGTCACCATCTGCAGTGATTTTGGAGCCCCCCAAAATAAAGTCTGACACTGTTTCCACTGTTTCCCCATCTATTTCCCATGAAGTGATGGGACCAGATGCCATGATCTTCGTTTTCTGAATGTTGAGCTTTAAGTCAACTTTTTCACTCTCCTCTTTCACTCTCGTCAAGAGGCTTTTTAGTTCCTCTTCCCTTTCTGCCATAAGGGTGGTGTCATCTGCATATCTGAGGTCATTGATATTTCTCCCAGCATTCTTGATTCCAGTCTGTGCTTCTTCCAGCCCAGGGTTTCTCAGCATTACAGGCTATGAAATAGAGAGGAACAAATCTGACTCCATATTGGATCCATTTAACTTTTGTATTCTAACTGCTTTTACTACAAGTTAATCACTATAAAGAGATGTTGTCTATAGAAGGTGTACATAATGGTGCATGGCTGGGAACCCTACCTCCCATGCCTGATGTTAAGCTAAGATACCTTTGTTTAACTCACAGGAACCATCCTGACTAGGTGCATCTGTGAATGGCAGCAGGGAATAAGAAATTAACACATCCCTTCAGAAGTCTGGCTGGAACCAGGAAATTTGTACAACAACCTATTTTCTTTTTCACTTTACCTCCTCAGTTCCCTGTCTTTGTTCTATAAAAGAAACTAGCATCCAAAACCTGGGAAAAATGGTTTTTTAGGGCATCATATTCCACCATATTCTTGGTCTGCTGGTTTTCCAAATAAAGTTGCTGTATCCCATCCCAACAGCTCAGTTCTTGACATATTGGACTGTCATACAGTGAGGTGTACAAGCTTGGACTTGATAAACACTTATATAACAATTCCTATGAAGAACAGTCTTTAGATGAAAATACTTAAGTTCAAGGAGTCTGAAGTCACATGATGTTAGAAACATTTATGCCTATATTTGATAGGTATAAAAGATATTTCCCATATATTTAATGTATGAATGAGTAAGAAAGATAAAGCCGGAGAACATTTCCGGATAAAAAGATAGTAAAGAGATGTGACAATGAAGCATTTATATGAGATAGTGGACTGAAAAGCAAAAATTGCGATACAGGCTATCACTGGGACAACTGATGAAGTTTTAACACTCAAAGTGGATCAGATAATAGCTTTGTATTCCTGTTAAGTTTCTTGATTTTTGTTAATTACATTCTAGTTCTGAAAGAGAATGTCCTTATTCTTGGTAAAGGCACATAAAAGTATTAAGGAGTAGGGGGCATAATGTCTCCAACTTAAGCGCTTATGGTTCAAATAAATGCCAAGAATGTACAAAAATATGTATAGGAAGAATGAAAAAGCAAATGAGGCAATTGAGGAATCTGGACAATTAGTATACAAGTATTCATTTTTCTAATTTTGTAACTTTTCCATAAGTTTAAAATTATAAGAATCAACACAAGAAGAATCGAAGGGAATGTGAGGCAAAGAAAACACCTTTGAGATGGGAAGGAATTTGACATGTTGTAGAAACTAAGAGATACCTCCTATGGCTGAAATGTGTTGGCAAGATCATAGGATGGCAAGTGATGAGGAAATTGATGAGGAAATTGATACGGGAATAGAAGGTAGATCATGAAGTTCTCATAGGCCATGGTAAAGGATATGACTTTAATTATAATGGGAAGTCACTATAAATTTATGAGCAGGGATGGATGTAGCCAGGTGCACTTTACAGTTGATTCCAGGGAATGATTCTTCCTGGGGCTGTTTAGGCTACATATCAGCTTCTAAATGATCACTGTATCTACAGAAAGGAGGGAAATGAATAGGTAGGCTTCCTTGGGCCTCTTGCCAGGTGAAGAAGGATGAGGAGAAACCCACTGGGACCCCATGGGTTAGCCAAAAACAATAGCTGACATTGTTTACACCTTGCCATGCCTGGGCTGCCTAGCAGAACATAGGTACTGACTCCTACAGCAAAACTTCATTCCACTTTCCCAGTTCTAGAAACATTCCAAATCACATTATAAATTTTCCCACATTTAAGACCAAGAACAATAGCAAAATCCAAAAAGGAGATGACCCAATCAATTTCTCTATTCTCTTCCCAAGTCCAGCATCTTTGGGTAGTGTTTATTACACCATGTCAAGTTTGAATGGGCTCTTCTTGACCCTACAGTTGTGGCTAAATGACAAAGTTAATTTATATTGGAAGAGAAATGGGAAGTTGTCCAGCAGCTTAGGTAAAGAGGCTCACTCCTTCTCTTCTAGAAGGAGTGGCTGTGTCTGGACCCACAGTAAAGAGGGGTTTTTCCAGCAGTCGCAGCAGCTACTACTTACCAGTAATAAAGTGATAGCAGCTGGCATTCTTAGACAATTCCCAACTGCACTGGCATTTCTACTCAGACTCGTTGGTGCCTAAATCCTTTCAATTTATAACGCTTATCCCAACTTTATTATGATTGTATTTTAAGAGAGTCAAGAGTCAGAATCCTGCAATAGGAAATAATAAGTCTGACTCCATATTACAGCTATTTCTTTTACTTTAACCTTTGTATTATATTGCTTTTGCTTTAAGAATGTTGCCTGTAGCCTAAGATATACAGGTTAGCCCATTTCAAGCCTCTGATCTTTAAGGCNCTTTCTTTCTTTCTGTTAACAATATGGGATTCTACTAAACATGTAGTAGATGTGTCTTATTCCACTTAATCTTGTAGATTTATTGGATGCAAGTCTTAAACTTGACTTTCATCCCGCGTCTGCAAAAGTGAAAGTTTAGATCAGGCCCCATGCCTCTCACCAGAGAGATATCCTTTCTGCCCTTAAACTGGGAAGAGAAAGTCCCAAGAGGGGCAGGTGGGAAAGAGGCAGGAATGCTTTGCTAGGCCATGCAGAAGACCAGGCTTTGGGCAGGAAGGGCCTTAGCCATTACCGAGAATCATAGCCCTCCACAGACGTGGGTGTGTTCAAGTTGGAGTCAGGCTGGATTACAAGGACGTTTTTCAGTAATAACTGATGGAAACTTTAGAATTTTTGCTTCAAAGTTATCCCTGGAGCAACATAATTTTTCAGGCAAGCCTGGGTCATCCACGGGTGAAGTTATACATCACATACATCTGAGACTATGATCTCAGCCCACCTCCCACTTCCTGTATCACCTTTGTATCAGTTAGGATGGAGGTTTTGCTACTTTGATAAAGACCTGAAGCTGGAGCTGGCATAAATTTTCAAAATTCTTATGAGCCGGTCGTTAAGCATAGCCATCATTAAAATTTTAATTATATAAATTTAAAAAGCAATAAACTGGAACTTCCCTGGCATTCTGAGCTTCCAATGCAGGGGGTCTGGGTTTGATCCCTGGGTCAAAGAACTGGATCCCACATTCTGCAACCAAGAGTTTGCATGCCTGAAGATACCGTGAAGATACCGAAGATACCGTGCTGCAGCTGTGACCCAGTGCAGTTAAAGAAGTAAATAATAAGCAGGGGTGCGTCCAAAAAGGCAATAAGTGATTCTAAAAACAAGGGAAACGGATACTCAAAACTCACCATTTCCTAATTATTGTGCTACATTTTACTATTTGCTGTGCTTTGACAGTTATATACATCTATTACGCAAGCACAGAGGTACTGCTCTGCAGTGGTGTGGTGACCCAAGCTGCTTTGATCTTGCTGCTCTGACGTCTCAACACCTACATTCTGTCCTGGCTCCAGGGAGGCTTAAGTTCTAACATCCATCCCGTACCCTAGCCAGACAGGAAAGAGGGGAAAGAGGTGGGCGAGGTTCACTCCTTTCCTTTTCAAGTCATGGTTGTGTATTTGCATACATCACTTTTGCCGACATCCCATTGGCCACACCTCACTGCAAAGGATCTTGGGAATGTGGCCGTTATCTGGGCTTCCATGTGCCTAGCTAAAACTCTTTTTACTGTTGAAGGAGGGAAAGAATCCCGGAGGGACAGCTGGTACTCTCTCTTATAGCATTTCATGGATTCTTCTCAATGCCCTGCACCGTTAAGCATTCTATCCCACCCTTGCCCTACTTCTTCTGAAGGCTTGCCATGTTCATAACCAGTAGAGACAGGGCTTTCTTCAGCCAATCTCACATCCTCAGCCTCCAGCTAGTGAGAAAAGACTCAGAGGCACATGAGACAGACCCATTTCTTCTAGAGTTAGGGCAGCAACAGATGAACAAAGGCACAAGGGGCCCCTCTATTCAGAGCTGACCTGGGATCTGAGGAGGGAGGGGATAACGATACCAGGAAAAACGAGCTAGTACCAGCCTCAAGGAGCTTCTAGTCCAGATGAAATGCTTCTACCTGGAAGATCACTCATACAGGCAGTAACTGCCAGGGACAAGGTAGTTCCGCTCTAATTTTAAATTCTGGGCAGAGAACCAGTCTCCATGAGCAACCAGCTCACTGCTGGACTAAGCTTTTGTTTTTAGCTTTTATAGTTATAATCAAATAAAACTTGCAACGAAGTTAGGTTGACATTAGTTAAAGATCTACATAATTGTTGTGCTGCCTGGTAATTAGGCAGAAATGGTAAGCAATTCACATAAATGACTGTAATTAGCATTATTTTTACATAGCCAATGTAGTTTTTAATTTTCCCTGTTACTTTGTATAGTTTATCGGTTGTCACTCTTAGCTCCAGCGGTAACTAACACTTTGCAGTGGTAAGTAGACTGCCTGGCTCTCTCCATCCTCTGCCCTGGGCTCAGAATGGCTTCTCCTGCACTTCCCCATCAAGCCCCCTTCATACTGCTGCTGCTGCTGCTGCTGCTAAGTTGCTTCGTGTCCGACTCTGTGCAACCCCATAGACGGCAGCCCACCAGCCTCCCCCATCCCTGGGATTCTCCAGGCAAGAACACTGGAGTGGGTTGCCGTTTCCTTCTCCAATGCATGAAAGTGAAAAGTGAAAGTGAAGTCGCTCAGTCGTGTCCGACTCTAACGACCCCATGGGCTGCAGCCTACCAGGCTCCTCCGTCCATGGGATTTTCCAGGCAAGAGTACTGGAGTGGGGTGCCATTGCCTTCTCCCCCTTCATACTGGTAAGTGGCAAAGTTGTTACAGACTTGGGCTCTGGAGTCAAAATGCCTTTACAATCCACTCCATGACTTAAACTTGGCGACCTTAGTGAATTGTTTGATCTTTCACAGAATCGCTTAGACATCATTTCTGAGAAGGGGTCTAGGATATAATTAGTCATACAAGTATGTTATTATGCACTCACTTATTCGTTCATCCAATCGACAACGAATTTCAGCATCTGCTCTCAACCAGATATTGCTCTAGGTGCTGAGCATCGGTAGTGAGCCAAAGCCCTGCCCCCGTGGTTTGCCTGTCAGAGCAGGGAGACAGACGACTAGCACACATGGAGGTTCATCAGGCGGTGGTCAGTTGCGTGAGGAGTGCAAGGCAGGGGAAGTTGTCCTGGTGAGGGAGGCTGTGCTTTCAGCAGAAGAAGTGGATCAGGATAAACGAGGCGAAAGAGCAGTAACAGAACAACTCCCAGTTTCTGGGGCTTCCTTTTGCTCATGCTGCTTGTCCACTGTGGGACAGCCCGGATTCTACTCCACATCTTTATCGCCCTGCAACCCAGGCTGACCGTCTTCAACCTCTGTACTGTCCCTGGTCATGAGAGCAGGTGAATGGGGGAAGTGAAGACTCATATCTGGAAGTGACAGTGGCCAGGGTAAGTTGCATGCTGTATCTGATTTCAAGGATGGTGGGAATGTGGGGCCCTACCTTGTGCCTGGAAGGAGAGGAGCTAGAAATACTGATGCCCTGAGTCACTTCATTTATCCTGGATCTGCTCTCTGTCCTGTTCATGATCTTGTACTTGAACTCCATGCACTGTATCACCAGGGCTCCCTGGCCCTCTAACTCCCACTTGGATTTGGCCAAAAGAGCACACCAAGAGGAGAGCCAAGGGTGGGGAAGGGCAGGCTGGTGCTCTTGATGCTCCCTGCCCTGCCATGGCTGATCTTCTACAACCACAGCTCCACCAGGCACTTGCACACCCCGGCTCCAGCTCTCACACGGGCTCTGGTAACATCATTACTTTGGCCACCAGATGCCAAGAGCTGACTCATGGGACAAGACCCTGATGCTGGGAAAGACTGAGGGTAGGAGGAGAAGGGGACAACAGAGGAAGAGATGGTTGGATGGCATCGCCAACTCAATGGACGTGAGTTTGAGCAAACTCCAGGAGATAGTGAAGGACAGGGAAAGCTGTGTGCTGCAGTCCATGGGGTTGCAATGAGTTGGACATGACTTAGTGACTGAACAACAACAACATCCTTGCTCTGTTCCTTTAGGACTAAGAGTGAGGAAGGGTAGTGTCAGCCTCCCAGCATGGCTAGTATTTGAGGCCTCAAAACCTATTCTTGGTTTCCTCCGTGAACAGATCTGCCTGAAAAGATCTCTTCAAAGGTGAATGCTTCATCTGAATCTGGCAAAGATATCTATGGTACAGAGGCCTCTCTGAGGAAATAACATGTGATGTGAGGGAGAAAGTCAAGCAGGTGTCTAGCAGCAGAGGGTGGAGCAGACAGGGAAGACCAAGCGGAGGAGTGGAGAGTGGCCGTAGACACATACAGGGGACAGGGAGCCAGGTTCAGGGCTGTCAGTGTGGTGGGGAGGTGGGAGGAGTCTAGGCCAGAGAGGTGGAGGCCCAGATTACGTCAGACTCTTCGATGGGATGGGAGGGATTTGTGATTTTATTCAAAGTGACATAGGAAACCCCTGGTGGTGGGGAGAGGTTGAGCGGGTGAGTGACAGGACCTGACTTCCAGTTTTAAAGGATCACTCTGATTTTAGGGACAAAGTGGAGATGATGTGTTAGGAGGTCAATGCTGAAGTCTCAGAGGGAGGTGTGAGATGTGGTGGCTTGGACCAAGGTGAGAGCCCTGGAGGTGGTGTGCTAAGGCTTGTACACACTCGTGTCTAATTCTTTGAGAGTCCGTGGACTGTAGCCTGCCAGGCTCCTCTGCTCATGGAATTTTCCTGGCAAGGGTACTGGTGTTTGGTGCCATTTCCTACTCCAGAGGATCTTCCTGACCCAGAGATCAAGCCCGCATCTCTTGTGCCTTCTGCATTGGCAGGTGAATTCTTTACCACTAGAGCCATCTGGGAAGCTCCATGGGGGTGGTGAGAAGAGACCAAATTAGGGCTTAGGTAGAGATGACACAAGAGTGGATTGAGGGGGATACATCTCTTTGGGAGAGGTGAAATTGTAATCAGTTTCCATCATATTAAGTTAAAGATACCTGTTAGACCTTGAAGGGAAGCTGTTAAGTTAGTGATGAGAGGGCGAGGTCAGAGCTAGAAATAAAAATTTGATGATCACCAGTGGTACATGCATACGAAGTCACTCAGTCCTCTCCGACTCTTTGTGACCCCATGGACTGTAGCTTGCCAGGCTCCTCTATCCACAGGGATTCTCCAGGCAAGAATCCTGGAGTGGATTGCCATGCCCTCCTCCAGGGGAGCTTCATGACCCAGGGACTGAACCCACAACTCTTACATCTCTTGCCCTGGCAGGCAGGTTCTTTACCATTACACCACCTGGGAAGCCAGTGGTAGGTGGTACTTACTGCCTAGAGATGGATGAGCTTTGCTAGTGAATGAGAGCAGTGGGGAAGAGAAGTCTGAAGATCCAAGGAGGATGCTCTAACACTTAAAATTCAGAATATAGGGAGGCTCCAGCAGAGGAGATTAGGAAGGATTAGCCAAGTAGGAAGAAAATTAAGTGAAGCCAATGTTCCAGGTAGAAGGGGGTGTTAACCACATCCAGTGCTGCTAGGAGACTGCTTTAGATGAAGACAGATCTGAGCTTGACTGGCTCTCTTCTGAGAAGTCTGTTCTAACACCTGGGGGCTCAGGAGCTTTGTGACATGCTCTCATACACCACCGCTTCTCCACACTGTATTTACCATTTGCTAAGTCCATCTCCCCCACTGTTCACAGCTCCTTGAGGGCAGGAATGGTGTCTTTACTCATTAATCACACTGAACTCAATGCCAAGCACTTGGTAGAGTTAAATGATAAATGTTGTTCAGTTGCTCAGTTGTGTCGGACTCTTTGGCTTCCTTTTCCTTCCTGGAATTTGGTCACACTCATGTCCATTGAGTCAGTGCATTGATAATAGTTCATTAAAAACAAACAAACAAAAACCCAGAGTCAATCAAGGTGCAGTAATGCTCATCCCCCCCAATACAGTCACTGTCCAAGCCTCCAAATTTTATTCTCAAGAGCTGAAGTTCCTTACATTTTCACCTTGCAGGGGCCTGAAGATTTGCAAGTTTCTTTTAAGCGTTTCCATTTTAGTTGGGGTCCTACCAATGTTCCTCCTCATGAGGCCGAGGGCTTCTGGGACTATTTCTCCTAGTTGAGCAACCTAGATACCACGGGATGGAGCTGCAGAAACCTGGAGACACAGATTTACAGAGCGTCTTCCTTGGCGATGACTTACTAAATCCTAAGAAAGAAACAGCCATGGGGAGGAGGAGGTGAGCAGAAGAGAGAGGGAGAGAGATGGGGAGTAAGGAGGGAGGGAGAAGGAGAGAGGCCCAGGACAAAGGTAGCAGCCCGGTATGTATGACAGAGCTGGCCTTGAGGAAATGAACTTTTTCTTCTCTGGCATCTCAGAAATGCTTTAGTGAAATTCCCTTGTTTTATAGAAGGGAAGTTGAGCCTGAGAAGCAAATGGCTTATCCAGGATTTTAGCGCTGGTGGTGTGGCAGGGCTGGCCTNTGGGGAGGAGGAGGTGAGCAGAAGAGAGAGGGAGAGAGATGGGGAGTAAGGAGGGAGGGAGAAGGAGAGAGGCCCAGGACAAAGGTAGCAGCCCGGTATGTATGACAGAGCTGGCCTTGAGGAAATGAACTTTTTCTTCTCTGGCATCTCAGAAATGCTTTAGTGAAATTCCCTTGTTTTATAGAAGGGAAGTTGAGCCTGAGAAGCAAATGGCTTATCCAGGATTTTAGCGCTGGTGGTGTGGCAGGGCTGGCCTAGACTTGTGTGCTTTTGTCTGTCAGTTCAGTGTGTTTTCTTTTTCTTTTTACATAATTATTATTTTTAAATCAATTTTTATTGGAGGCTAATTACTTTACAATATTGCAGTGGTTTTGCCATACACTGATATGAATCAGCCATGGGTGTACACGTGTTCCCCATCCTGATCTCCCTCCCACCTCCCTCCCCATCCCATCCCTCTGGGTCATCCCAGTGCACCAGCCTTGAGCAATTTTCTGTAACATGGTGGTGACCTTAGAGTCAGGAACAGGTGTTTCCTTTTCCAGGCACATATCTTCTACTTATTCAGTGATACCTGGAGCTGCTTTCAGAGACAAGCTTCTTGTTCGGCAGGTGAAAGGAGAAAGGCTAACGGAGAGAGAACAGTGCCAGGGGCACTTCTCTGCTAAGGGACAAAGGATGGGAGTTCCTTAGAGGGGCTGGGAAGGGAGTGCTCTCCTGGTGTCCGCTGGAAGGAGAGCAAAGAAAGGAGAGGAAGGCAAGGCTCAGTTCAGTTCAGTTCATTTCAGTTGCTCAGTCATGTCCGACTCTGCGACCCCATGAATCGCAGCACGCCAGGCCTCCCTGTCCAAGTACTGTCTTAGCCATTGGACCACCGGGGAAGTCCCCCAATTTCAGGCTGAATTCAAGGCAAGGCTAGAGGTGAGGAATTCAGCCTGAAATTGGGAGACTTCCCCGGTGGTCCAGTGGCTAAGACGGTACTCAGTGCAAGAGGCTGGGGTTTGATCCCTGATAAGGAAACTAGATCCTACATGCTGCAAGGGAGAACCCACATGCCTCAACTATAATAAAAAAAGATCTGGACGCTGCAAAGAAGATTGAAGACACCANAGACTTCCCCGGTGGTCCAGTGGCTAAGACGGTACTCAGTGCAAGAGGCTGGGGTTTGATCCCTGATAAGGAAACTAGATCCTACATGCTGCAAGGGAGAACCCACATGCCTCAACTATAATAAAAAAAGATCTGGACGCTGCAAAGAAGATTGAAGACACCACATGCTGCAACTAAGACCATGTGCAGCCAAATAAATAAATATTTTTGAGAATTCTTAAAAAGAATTTTTAAAAGAGAAACCTTGAAATTGGGTGGGGAGAGGGAGGGGAGCAAACTAGTTATCCTACTGCTGAGAATGAATAGAACTATCTCATGATGGAGCAATTTGACTGAGCAGATTGAGAAGGTGCAAGAAAGGGAGAGAAGCCCCATTCTCATCCAACCAGTGAGAGTGAGGTATGAATCTTGGTTCCTCTCCTATTAGGCAAACAAGTGGTCTGCTGAGGAGGCTTCAGGTTTGAGGAGTCAAGTGTGACCAAGTTTGGATGAGATCTGCAAAACTGGGTGATCCTGGGGTTTAGCAGTGGGCTTGGTCCTCAGTCCCATGAGCTGAGTGTTCTTGGGTTTGCTGGAGTTTGGAGGCTTTGCCAGACTCTGTCTCACCTAGATCTTTCTAATGGTGCTAATTTCCAAACCCAATCATTTCCATAAAGAGCCTGGCAGCCTCACCTCCCTTCTCAGTGAAGGTTTAATAGCAGAGCACTGAATTAGGTCTCGTTGCTAAGCCTTCATTATTTCCACAACATATGCTACGGGACTCCTACTAATACACCACGAAGCATTGTCCTAATTAAAACTAAACGTCTCATGTCAAATTAAATGAGAGGAGTACATTGGGTTAGCCAGGACTTTGGCTTGCAATTGCATGTTTATTTACTTGTTAATTGGCCAGGTTCAATAACCTACCTCAGTCTTTTCTTCTCATCAATTCAAATTACTGACACTTCAGACTTGGTCTGTTGGGGAGTCCTGGCTGAGAAGATGAGATGCCTGACAATCCGTCACACTGTGCTGTCTTGTAAAGCTGTTGAGCCACTGTGTGCTCAGGTTCTCCTGGAGCAAAGGGAGCACGTCTTTCATGAGCCTCCCACCTTTTGTGGATACTGCAAAGCTACTGTAAAGTGGGGTCATCTGAAGAGCTTCTATGTGTGCTCCCCTATGGAAGAGCTTTGATCCAAAGGCTTCCTAGGTCCGGGAGTCCAACAGGGCTTTGAACGCTAGTGTAAGCAGGAACAGCCTCATGGGTCACTCCCCTGCTCTCCCAATACACAGATGAGAAAACTGTGGCTCAGAGAAATTGGGTAGCTTGCCCAAGTTTGCACAGCGAGCATCTCCCTGGTTTTGGTGTCCCTCTTCAAAGGGCTTCCCTGGTGGCTCAGATGCTAAAGAATCTGCCTGCAATGCAGGAGACCTGGCTTTGATCTCCCTGGAGGAGGATATGGCAACCCACTCCAATATTCTTGCCTGGAGAATACCATGGACAGAAGAGCCTGGTGGGCTACAGTCCATGAGGTATCCAAGAGTTGACCTGACTAAGCAACTCACACTTTCATTTTCACTCTCTTCAAAGCACATACTCACCATGGCATTCATCACATTGTGTGTCTACTGCCATTTGCCCACCTGCCTCCTATACCAACTCAAGAGCTCTTGAGCACTCAGTGGCTTCATGGTGGGCAGATGGAGTTCATGTCATTAAATGACGGTCTTACATGTAGATGGTCACCATGGGAGCCCATTGCTATGAGAGCACATCCCTTGCCTATTGTTGTTGTTCAGCCTCTCAGTCATGTCCGACTCTTTGTGACCCCATGGACTGCAGCGTGCCAGGACTCCCTGAATTTCCTTGCAGCCATTTTAGGAAGGTGAATTCCTAAAAGTAATGGGACATATTTCCACATGAAAAGTTGAAGAAAGAGGAATGAAGTGGTAGAGGTGCAGAAGAGGGGAATATTGTAATAGAAAGGATTCTGATTTGCAGCCAGAGAGACCCAGGCTCAAGTCTTGGATGGTAAGATGATCCCTTACCATCTCCTGGAGTTTGCCCAAGTTCATGTCCATTGTATCAGTGGACAAAAAGATATGACAGCAAAAGGTGAATCCCTTGCCTGCTACCTGATGACTAAATTTCTACAATTTGGCACTTCTCTTTTTGGTTTACAGCTCATATTTTGTGTAAAAATGATGAATGCTGGTGGGCAGTGCCTTTGCTAGGTATTATCATTTTCACCTACTTGTGAATGAAGATACCAGGTTAGCACTTTCTCCAGAGATGCAGTCTTCTTTTACAAGGGCGGAGACTATGTCTCAGAGAAGTTCTTCAGCTCTTAAGTGGCAGAGCCAGGGCTAGGACACATGCCATTTATATCGTAGCCTAGTGTTTTCCCCTTTGTGTGATGCTCAGAGGTCCTGGGTACCTGGGGCCAGGAGAGTTGTGGGAAAATCCTTGGGCAAGAACTCCCAGCTAAGCGAGGAGGGTTTCCAAGGAAAGGGGTGCTGGGCTATTTTCACTGCATGGCACACAGGATGTGCCTTGGGGCTTCCTCTCTCACACCAAGGTGGGTTATTCTCACAGTGAACACCCTACTCTTCTCTTGCCACTGGTGTTCAGAAAATAACTCAGGCTGTCATTAACCAGTCAGCATAATTTAGTACCAGCTTGAAAAAGAGGGAAAGAAAAGGGGAACTAGGGAGAGAGTTTACCCAGGAGGGAGACAACACAGCTTCCAGACGGTTCTCCCTGAGGCTGTGTGGCCTCCAGGTTTACCTGAAGCTGCAGGCTGCAGCCAATGTTTTGATAACTGAGGAGCCCAGGTGTGTGAGCGGGCCCTGACCTGACCACACAATGGTCAGTGTGCCCTGATCTGCACAGACTGTTTGGAGAGATGTTAGCTACAATCCAGTGCACTTTGCACAAAGGCAAAAAGATATGTATGGGATCCTAGAATGTGCGTTGCTATAGCAACATCTGCCTTTATTATCACCTAAATCCATTCACAGTATAAATATAGTAACTATTTGACTTTCCCACCCCCAGTCCACTTGGTAGAATATTTTTTTAAAAATTGTGACAACCAAAAAAAAAAAAGAAAAAAGATAACTGCAGCAAACTGCAGTATCATGGGAGTGTGTGTAGAAGTGACTTTTGGAGGTGGGGAGAATATGGGGACATTTGTGGTTGGGATAAATTTTCACAAGTTGCAAGTTAGTGGAGAGGCTAGTTTCCTTGCAGCTGATTCAGGAAGGTGAATTTCTTGAAGTAAAGGGACAAATTTCCACATGGAAAGTTGAAGAAAGAGGAATGAAATGGTAACAGTGCAGAAGAGGGGAGTATTGTAATAGAAAGGATTCTGATTTGTAGTCAGACAGACCTGGGCTCAAGTCTTGACATCACTGCTTATCACTTGAGGAACAATGGACCACTTGATTCCAAGTCTGTTTCCTCATCTGTTAAATAGGAAAACCATATCCTGCAGCCTATTTCAGCAACTTTATCTCCTTGGACCAGCACTTGACATCAGTTCACCATCAGATATTTATTTGCTATGCACGAGCTCAGTCCTTTGCAGGGGAAGGGGAAAGGGGTCAGACCCAGCAGGGGCAGGAAGATCTTTGTGCCAGTTTGGAGATCGTCTGTGATGTTAATGATGGCCCACAGCAGACTGGCAAATGGCATGACAAGCACTGTGAGTATCCTTAGGATAAAATTCTCTCCTTCTGTCATATAATTAAGGTGACCTTAGAAAAAACTGTAGAGTAGTTTGAGGAAGAAGAAGAGTCTAACACCTAGCTACATGTGGATATGCTATTTATTGATTGAACCATTTCTCTTTTATGAGACATTTGGTTTGTTTCAAGGGCCTTCTGTCATATGACCATGCATAGATATTATTGTGTATAAATTCCAGTCTACATCTGGATTATTTCCTTAGGATAAATTCCTAGGAGTAGAATGGCTGCATCAAAGAAGATAGGAGTTTTTAGGGCTCTTGACATATGTTGGGGCTTCCCTGGTGGCTCAGCTAGTAAACAGTCTGCCTACAATGTGGGAGACTCAGGTTTGTTCCCTGGGTCAGGAAGATCTGCTGGAGAAGGGAATGGCTACCCACTCAACATTCTTGCCTGGAGAATCCCATGGGCAGAGAAGCCTGGTGGACTGGGCTACATGTAGTCCTTGGGATATATATATTACTTGACATATATTATTAACCACACCTTCCTAGAAAATTTGTAACAATTTACACAGTGTACTAATTTTCTCATTTCCCCATATGTCTGATAACACAGGGCATTTTAACTTAAAAAAAAATTTTTTTTTGGTTCTCTTCTTACATTCTCTTTGATTGCTCTTTGTCTAGGATGTTCTTGCAATTAATTTTTTCCAGTATTGAGCTATTATTGACATATAACATCATGTAACCATAATCACAGAAAACTAGTCAATCTAATCACACTAGGACCACAACCTTGTCTAACTCAATGAAACTAAGCCATGCCCATGGGGCCACCTAAGACGGGCAGGTCATGGTGAAGAGGTGTGACAGAATGNCAGGAGTTGGTGATGGACAGGGAGGCCTGGCATGCTGCGATTCATGGGGTCGCAAAGAGTCGGCTGAGCGACTGACCTGAACTGGACTGATGATGGGTGACATTGAACATCTTTTTATGTACATGTTGGCTTTGTGTGTCTTCTTTGGAAAAATTGTCTGTTCATGCCCTCTGCCCATTTGAAAAATAGCATTATTTGGTCTTTTGCTATTGCGTATGATTTTCTTATATATTTTGAGTATTAACCCTTTATCAGAAATATGATTTGCTAATATTTTCTCCCATTCTGTAGGTTGTCTTTTAATTTTATCGATTGCTTCTTCTGCTTTGCAGAAGCTTTTTAGTTTGACATGCCTTTGTGCATGCTCAGTTGCTTCAGCCATGTGTGATTCTTTGTGACCCCATGGACTGCAGCCTGCCAGGCTCTTCTGTCCCTGGGATTCTCCAGGCAAGAGTACTGGAGTGTGTTGCCATGCCCCCCTCCAGGGCATCTTTACAACCCAGGGATCAAACCCATGTCTTTACCAGTAAGTCACCCAGGGAAGCCCTTTTAGTTTGATGTAGTCCCACATATTTATTTTGGCTTTTGTTGTGTGTGTTTCTGGTGTTATATCCAAAAATTGTTGCCAAGACCAGTTGTAAGAGACTTTCCCCCTATGTTTTCCTTTGGGAGTTTCACAGTTTCAGGTCTTTTGTTGAAGTCATTAATTCATTTGAGTTAATTTTTGTGAATGGTGCAAGATAGGGATCCAGTTTCATTCTTCTACATGTAGTTATTCAATTTGTCCAGCACCATTTATTGAAGAGACTGTCCTTTCTCCACCGAGTAGTTTTAGTTCCCTTGTCAAACATCAGTTGACCATGTATGTGAAGGTTTATTTCTGGGCTCTCTGTTCTATTCCATTTGTCTTTTTGTCTATATCTATTTTTATGTCAATATACTATTTTGATTGCTATACCTTTAAAATATAGTTTGGCATCAGGAAGGGTGATGCTTTCTGTTTTGTTTTTCTCATATTTGTTTTGGCTATTCAAGGTCTTTTGTAGTTCCAGATAAATTGTATAATTGTTTTTTCTATTTCTGTGAAAAATTCCATAGGCATTTTGATAGTGATTGCATTGAAACTGTAGATGACTTTGGGTGGACTGGAAATTTTAACTATATTAATTCTCCCAACCCATGAACATGGGATATCTTTCCATTTAATTGTCTTTTTCTATTTCTTTCACAAATGTCTTATAGGTTTCAGCATACAGATATTTTTACCTCCTTGGTTAAATTTATTTCTAAGTATTTTGTTGTTTTTGAAGCTATTGCAAATGGAGTTATTTTCTTTATTTCAGATATTTTGTTGTTAGTGTATATAAACAACCGATTCTTAGAAAATTTTAATGGGCTAAATTAAATCATGTGTATTCTCTCTCTAGTCTGTTTTCTTTTCAGAAAGTAAGATGGGAAATATCACTTTGCTTTAGATATATGGTAATTTTTTTCTTTTAAACATTCTTCTCATCAAAACTTTTAGGTCGCTAATAAAGAACAAGAAATCTCTTATTTTTAATGGATATTGCAAATAACAGATGGACATATGAGATTTTTGTCCTGAGGCTCTCCTTAGCAATGGCCCTCAGTTTGTCTCTGCAAGAGTCTTAAAATCTCACTTGGGAGAATGTGTCTTCTAGCTTGGACATGCCTCCTAAAATGACTTTTAAACAATAGTTCTTGATAGAAATTTAAGTAAAGTCATGAGTTATTTCCTTCTTTTGTTTGTCCTTCCAATTGTCTGGATAAATTATTGAATGCCTACTAAGTGTCCTGTGTTGTACAGGATGCTGTGAAGTACAGGCAAGCCTCATTATTTATGGATTCCATATTTATGACTGCTTACTTGCTAAAATTTGCTGTAATCTTAATCAGTGGCTCTTTTATGGTCATTTGTGGACATGTGTAGCATAGGGAAAATTTGAGTTGCCCAAAAAGCACATTTCCAGGGGAGGCAGAACAAGGTGTTTCTCCATTTTATCTCTCATGCTGTAAATAAGTGTCTTTGTGTGATGTACTTAATGCCATGTGTTTGAATTTTCCTTGGTGATTTCCTTGTTTAAATACTGAAGCGCTGTCTAGGGTTCCAAAGCACAAGAAAGCTGTGATGTGCGTTAGGGAGACTTTGTGTTTGTTAGGTAAGCTTTATTCAGTCATGAAATATAATGCTATTGGGGGTGAGTTCAAGGAACCAACGACATGTATTAAATAAGGCATCTTTAGACAGAAACACACATAAAACAAGGTTATGTATGGATTGGCTGATGAAAATGTGACCAGAATCTCATAAAAATCTAACCCTGTGTTTTCCCTGGGAGCAACGCTTTAGCGTTTGCCATTTTGGTATTCATAGCAACTATAGGGAACATAACCAGCAGGAATAACCAGAATTGACTGCTTATCAAAGGGTGACAGCTTGCCCAGGTAGGTGAAAGGAACACACATAAAGCAAACAACGAACAACATAAACAGCAAAAGTGGTAAAAATACCAAAGAAAAATCGGAGTGAGATGGAGGAAGGCTTTGTGAAAGCGGCATTCTGGGCTCTGCAGAATGAAGAGAATTTACGTAAATCCAAGAAGCTGAGAGTATGGGTGATCAATAGTCTTGTTTGGGGATGAGAGGTTGTAAGCCAGCTTGCTTGAATTTCAAGGTAATTTTGAGTCTGAGACGTATGAGAAATAAAAGTAGAAAAATAGTGTGGGTGAGGTTATAGAGGATCCTGAATGTTAGTCTGAGAGGATCTGGGTTTTTCTTTAGGCCAATTTATTTTGTTGTTGATTGGGATTTATTTTTTTATTATTTTTAAAAATTTTATTTTTACTTTATTTTACTTTACAATACTGTATTGGTTTTGCCACATTGACATGAATCTGCCAAAAAAGAAACAAAATAATTTTACTGAAGTACAATTTCCATACAGTAATACAATGCATCTATTAGTTTGATAGTTTGATGAACTTTGACAAATGTATACTAAAAATCACTACAATCAAGATATATATATATATANCTCCAGGAGTTGGTGATGGACAGGGAGGCCTGGCATGCTGCGATTCATGGGGTCGCAAAGAGTCGGCTGAGCGACTGACCTGAACTGGACTGATGATGGGTGACATTGAACATCTTTTTATGTACATGTTGGCTTTGTGTGTCTTCTTTGGAAAAATTGTCTGTTCATGCCCTCTGCCCATTTGAAAAATAGCATTATTTGGTCTTTTGCTATTGCGTATGATTTTCTTATATATTTTGAGTATTAACCCTTTATTAGAAATATGATTTGCTAATATTTTCTCCCATTCTGTAGGTTGTCTTTTAATTTTATCGATTGCTTCTTCTGCTTTGCAGAAGCTTTTTAGTTTGACATGCCTTTGTGCATGCTCAGTTGCTTCAGCCATGTGTGATTCTTTGTGACCCCATGGACTGCAGCCTGCCAGGCTCTTCTGTCCCTGGGATTCTCCAGGCAAGAGTACTGGAGTGTGTTGCCATGCCCCCCTCCAGGGCATCTTTACAACCCAGGGATCAAACCCATGTCTTTACCAGTAAGTCACCCAGGGAAGCCCTTTTAGTTTGATGTAGTCCCACATATTTATTTTGGCTTTTGTTGTGTGTGTTTCTGGTGTTATATCCAAAAATTGTTGCCAAGACCAGTAGTAAGAGACTTTCCCCCTATGTTTTCCTTTGGGAGTTTCACAGTTTCAGGTCTTTTGTTGAAGTCATTAATTCGTTTGAGTTAATTTTTGTGAATGGTGCAAGATAGGGATCCAGTTTCATTCTTCTACATGTAGTTATTCAATTTGTCCAGCACCATTTATTGAAGAGACTGTCCTTTCTCCACCGAGTAGTTTTAGTTCCCTTGTCAAACATCAGTTGACCATGTATGTGAAGGTTTATTTCTGGGCTCTCTGTTCTATTCCATTTGTCTTTTTGTCTATATCTATTTTTATGTCAATATACTATTTTGATTGCTATACCTTTAAAATATAGTTTGGCATCAGGAAGGGTGATGCTTTCTGTTTTGTTTTTCTCATATTTGTTTTGGCTATTCAAGGTCTTTTGTAGTTCCAGATAAATTGTATAATTGTTTTTTCTATTTCTGTGAAAAATTCCATAGGCATTTTGATAGTGATTGCATTGAAACTGTAGATGACTTTGGGTGGACTGGAAATTTTAACTATATTAATTCTCCCAACCCATGAACATGGGATATCTTTCCATTTAATTGTCTTTTTCTATTTCTTTCACAAATGTCTTATAGGTTTCAGCATACAGATATTTTTACCTCCTTGGTTAAATTTATTTCTAAGTATTTTGTTGTTTTTGAAGCTATTGCAAATGGAGTTATTTTCTTTATTTCAGATATTTTGTTGTTAGTGTATATAAACAACCGATTCTTAGAAAATTTTAATGGGCTAAATTAAATCATGTGTATTCTCTCTCTAGTCTGTTTTCTTTTCAGAAAGTAAGATGGGAAATATCACTTTGCTTTAGATATATGGTAATTTTTTTCTTTTAAACATTCTTCTCATCAAAACTTTTAGGTCGCTAATAAAGAACAAGAAATCTCTTCTTTTTAATGGATATTGCAAATAACAGATGGACATATGAGATTTTTGTCCTGAGGCTCTCCTTAGCAATGGCCCTCAGTTTGTCTCTGCAAGAGTCTTAAAATCTCACTTGGGAGAATGTGTCTTCTAGCTTGGACATGCCTCCTAAAATGACTTTTAAACAACAGTTCTTGATAGAAATTTAAGTAAAGTCATGAGTTATTTCCTTCTTTTGTTTGTCCTTCCAATTGTCTGGATAAATTATTGAATGCCTACTAAGTGTCCTGTGTTGTACAGGATGCTGTGAAGTACAGGCAAGCCTCATTATTTATGGATTCCATATTTATGACTGCTTACTTGCTAAAATTTGCTGTAATCTTAATCAGTGGCTCTTTTATGGTCATTTGTGGACATGTGTAGCATAGGGAAAATTTGAGTTGCCCAAAAAGCACATTTCCAGGGGAGGCAGAACAAGGTGTTTCTCCATTTTATCTCTCATGCTGTAAATAAGTGTCTTTGTGTGATGTACTTAATGCCATGTGTTTGAATTTTCCTTGGTGATTTCCTTGTTTAAATACTGAAGCGCTGTCTAGGGTTCCAAAGCACAAGAAAGCTGTGATGTGCGTTAGGGAGACTTTGTGTTTGTTAGGTAAGCTTTATTCAGTCATGAAATATAATGCTATTGGGAGTGAGTTCAAGGAACCAACGACATGTATTAAATAAGGCATCTTTAGACAGAAACACACATAAAACAAGGTTATGTATGGATTGGCTGATGAAAATGTGACCAGAATCTCATAAAAATCTAACCCTGTGTTTTCCCTGGGAGCAACGCTTTAGCGTTTGCCATTTCGGTATTCATAGCAACTATAGGGAACATAACCAGCAGGAATAACCAGAATTGACTGCTTATCAAAGGGTGACAGCTTGCCCAGGTAGGTGAAAGGAACACACATAAAGCAAACAACGAACAACATAAACAGCAAAAGTGGTAAAAATACCAAAGAAAAATCGGAGTGAGATGGAGGAAGGCTTTGTGAAAGCGGCATTCTGGGCTCTGCAGAATGAAGAGAATTTACGTAAATCCAAGAAGCTGAGAGTATGGGTGATCAATAGTCTTGTTTGGGGATGAGAGGTTGTAAGCCAGCTTGCTTGAATTTCAAGGTAATTTTGAGTCTGAGACGTATGAGAAATAAAAGTAGAAAAATAGTGTGGGTGAGGTTATAGAGGATCCTGAATGTTAGTCTGAGAGGATCTGGGTTTTTCTTTAGGCCAATTTATTTTGTTGTTGATTGGGATTTATTTTTTTATTTTTTTTTTAAATTTTATTTTTACTTTATTTTACTTTACAATACTGTATTGGTTTTGACATACATTGACATGAATCTGCCAAAAAAGAAACAAAATAATTTTACTGAAGTATAATTTCCATACAGTAATACAATGCATCTATTCGTTTGATAGTTTGATGAACTTTGACAAATGTATACTAAAAACCACTACAATCAAGATATATATATATATATATATAATATTTTGACAACCCTAAAATGCTCTCTCATATTCCTCAGTACACCTATCACTCATAACACTAGGAAAAAATATATAGCATAAATTTGCCTCTTACAGAATTATAGATAAGTGAACTGCTAAGTATTCTTATGAGACTGGCTTCTTTTGCTCAGCATAATGTTTTTGAGACTTATCCACTTTATATACAGTGCACAGTTTCTTTTAAAATGCAGAACAACACTTCACTTCATGGATATACCAAAATCTGCTTATCTATTTGCCTGTTACAACATTTAGATTGTTTCTAGTTTTGAGCTATTATAAATAAAATTGCTATGGCCATTTATGTACAGCTCTTTCTGTGAAAATAGGCCCTCAGTTTTCTTGGATAAATATCTAAGAGTAATAAGTATTGGGTCATATAAATATGTGTTTAACTTTTTAAGAAACTGCCAAGCTATAGTATTTCCCAAGTGGTTAACACATTTTATGTAACCCCAGCCATATATGAGAATTCCAATCACTCCATATCCTGATGGCTAATACAGTTAGTCCTTAAAATTTTTGCCATCTTAGTGGGTATGGAATCTCATTGCATTTTTAACTTAAATTTTCTTTAAGACAAATGCTATTAAACATATTTTCATGTATTTGAGATTTTGTGTATTATTTTGTGAAGTAATTGTTCAAATATATTACCATATAAAAGACTGTCTTATTGGCTGGGAGATATTCTTTAAATATTCTGTATATTAGTCCTTTGTCACACATATGTATGATGAATTTTTTCTTGTGTGACTTGCCTTTATACTTTTGTAATGGTGTCTTTTGGAGAGAAATTTTTATTTTTTATTTATTATATTAATTAATTACTTTTTGGTTGCACTGGGTCTTCAGTGCTGTACGCAGGCTTTCTCTGGTAGTGGCGAGCAGCCATTGCTCTTCATTGTGGAGCACAGGCTTATTGCAGTGGCTTCTCTTGTTGCAAAGCAATGGCTCTGGGTGCACAAACCTAGAGCCTGTGTTCACTGGTTGCATCATGTGGGCCCAGTAGTTACGGCCTGTGGGCCCTGGGGCACATGGGCTTCAGTTGTGGCACACAGGCTTAGTTGCTCTGGGGCATGTGGGTTCTTCCAAACCAGGGATTGAAACTGTGTCCCTTGCATTGGGAGGTGGATTCTTTTTTAAAATTTATTTATTTTAATTGGAGGCTAATTACTTTAAAATATTATAGCAGTTTTTCCATACATTGACATGAATCAGTCATGGGTGTACATGTGCTCCCCATCCTGAACCCCCCTCCCACCTTCCTCCCCATCCCATCCCTCAGGGTCATCCCAGTGCACCAGCCGTGAGCACCCTGTCTCATGCATTGAATCTGGACTGGCGATCTATTTCACATATGATAATATACATGTTTCAATGCTACTCTCTCAAATCATCCCACCCTTACCTTCTCCCACAGAGTCCAAAAGTCTGTTCTTTACATTTATGTCTCTTTTGCTGTCTTGTACATAGGGTCATCATTACCATCTTTCTAAGTTCCACATATATATGGTTAATATACTGTATTGGTGTTTTTCTTTCTGACTTACTTCATTCTGTATAATAGGCTCCAGTTTCATCCACCTCATTAGAATGGATTCAAATGCATTCTTTTTAATAGCTGATTAATATTCCATTGTGTATATGTACCACAGTTTTCTTATCCATTCTTTTGCTGAAGGACATCTAGGTTGCTTCCATGTCCTGGCTATTGTAAACAGTGCTAGCAGGCAGATTCTTATCCACTGTACCACCCAGAGAAGTCCCAGAAGTTTTTATTTTTGATGAAGATCAATTTATCTTTTTTAAAGATGGTTCATACTGTTTTGTACCCTCTCTAAGAAATTTTTGCTTATCCCAAGATCACAAAAATTTTCTCCTCTATATTCTAGAAATTTCATAGTTTTAGCTTTTACATATCAAGTTATTTTTTGGTATGGTGTGAGGGAAGGGTTGAGGTTCATGCTTTTCTCTATGGATATTGAGCTGTTTCAGTAGCACTTGTTGAAACAGCTCTGTTTTCTCCACTGTATTGCCTTGATTCTTCTGTCAAAAGTGATTATTGGCCCATGTAAGTATGGATCTATTTCTAGGTCCTCAACTCAGTTCCACTTTTATATNTTCTCTATGGATATTGAGCTGTTTCAGTAGCACTTGTTGAAACAGCTCTCTTTTCTCCACTGTATTGCCTTGATTCTTCTGTCAAAAGTGATTATTGGCCCATGTAAGTATGGATCTATTTCTAGGTCCTCAACTCAGTTCCACTTTTATATGATTATTTTTATACCCACATCACACATTCTTGATTTGCAGCTTTATAGTGAGTCTCGAAATCAGGTACTGTAAGTTTTCCAACCTAATTCCTTTCAAAATTGTTTTGGGTATTTTAAGTTCTTTGAGGTCCCATATAAATTTTAAAGTCAACTTGCCAATTTCCACAAGAAAGTCTGCTGACATTTTCATCAGAATCCCAGCCTGTATCTTCATATCAATTTAAGAAGAATTATCATCTTAAAAATACCGAGTCTTCCAATCTATGAATATTGTGTATCTTTCCAATTATTTAAATCTACTTTAATTTACTCAACAATGTTTGGTTATTTTTCAGTGTACAGGTTTTGCATGTATTTTATTTAAATTCTCCCTGAATATTTCATGCTAATTGATGTTACTGCTAATGATCTTTAAAACAATTATTTTTTCATTGATTTTTCTCTAATTTTATCCCTTTTTCTATGTCATTGGTTTATGTTTTAATTTTTATTATTATTTTCTTCTTAGTTTAGTTTGAATTTGCTCTTATTCTAGCTCCTTAAGATGGATGCTTAGATAATTTATTTTACACCTTTCTTCTCCTCTAATGTAAGTACTTAAAACTATAAATTCCATTAGCATTGTTTTATTTGCATGTCATATATTTTGATATATTTGCTTTGTCATTGAAGATATTTTAAATTTTGTTATATTTTTGTTTGATCCATGGATTAGTCATAAGTAATTTTTTGATTTGAATATATTTTGAAATTTATTTATTAATTTCTATTATTATTTTTTTGTGGTCAGAGAACATTATAAGTTCTCTGAGTTACATGCTGCTTGTAAATGTCAATTAGTTCAAGTTGGTTCAAGTGTTTGTCAAGTCTTCTTTTATTTTTTCTTGCCTGGAGAATCCCGTGGATGGAGGAGCCTGGTGGGCTGCTGTCCATGAGGTTGCACAGAGTCGGACATGGCTGAAGTGACTTAGCATGCATCCATGCATTGGAGATGGAACTGGCAACCAACTCCAGTATTCTTGCCTGAAGAATCCCAGAGATAGAGGAGCCTGGTGGGCTGCCATCTATGAGGTGGCACAGAGTTGGACACGACTGAAGCGACTTAGCAGCAGCAGCTTTTATTTTTACTGAATTTTTTCAGTCTATTTTATCAATTACTGAGAAAGTTTTGTTGAAATCTCCACCTATAATTACTTATCTATTTTTTCCTTTCTGTTCTTGTTTGGCTTCCTGTATTACAAAACTCTGCTTTTAGGAGTTAGGATTATTATGTCTTCTTGAGAAAATGACCCTTCTATCATTATAAAATGTGGCTCCTTATCCTTTGTTATATTCCTTGTGATGTTAACATAGGCACTCTTTCTTTATGTTAGTATTTGCATCATATATCTTTTAACTATCATTTTAGTTTTAACTTATCTTTGATTTTATACTTGATGTTTTCTTCTAAATGGCATATGCCCTTGGGTTATGCTTTCATATTCAGTGTGACAATCTCTGCCTTCTAAAAGATTAAAAAAAAATTTATTGGAGTATCAGTTCAGTAGCTCAGTCCTGTCTAACTCTTTGTGACCCCATGGACTGCAGCACACCAGGCTTCCCTGTCCATCACCAATTCCTGGAGCTCCCTCAAACTCATGTCCATCAAGTTGGTGATGCCATCCAACCATCTCATCCTCTGTCGTCCCCTTNAAAATTTTACACACTTTGTTGTGATCTATACAGTCAAAGGCTTTGGCATAATCCATAAAGCAGAAGTAGATGTTATTCTGGAATTCTCTTTCTTTCTCTCTGATCCAATGGATGTTGGTGATTTGATGTCTGGTTCCTCTGCCTTTTCTAAATCCAGCTTGAACATCTGGAAGTTCGTGGTTCACCTACTGTTGAAGCCTTGCTTGGAGAATTTTGAGCATTACTTTGCTAGGGTGTGAGATGAGTGCAATTGTGCGGTAGTCTGAACATTCTTTGGCATTGCCCTTCTTTGGGATTGGGATGAAAACTGACGTTTTCCGGTCCTGTGACCACTGCTGAACTTTCCAAATTTGCTGACATATTGAGTGTATGTAGCACTTTCACAGCATCATCTTTCAGGGTTTGAAGTAGCTCAACTGGAATTCCATCACCTCCACTAGCTTTGTTCATAGTGATGCTTCCTAAGGCTCACTTGACTTTGCATTCCAGGATGTCTGGCTCTATGTGAGTGGTCACATGATTGGAGTATAGTTGATTTAAATTGCTGTGTTAGTTTCAGGTGGACAGCAAAGTGAATCAGTTATACATATGAAGATATCCATTCTTTTTTAAGATTCTTTTCATATAGATCATTGCAGAGTACTGAGTAGTTTCCTGTGCTATACGGTAGGTCTTTATTAGTTATCTATTTTGTATATAGTAGCGCTTACATGTCAATCCCAACCTCCGAATTTATCCTTCCCCCACTCTTACCCTCTAGTAATCATAAGCTTGGTTTCTACATCTATAATTCTATTTCTGTTTTGTAGGTAAGTTCATTTGTAACTTTTTTTGTTGTCTTTCTCTGTCTGACTTACTTTACTCAGTATTACATTCTCTGGGTCCAGCCATAATGCTGCAAATTGCACTATTTTTTTCTTTTTTAATGATGGAGTAATTTTGCATTTTATTTATGTACCACATCTTCTTTATCCACTTCTCTGCAGATGAACATTTAGGTTGCTTCCATGTCCCGACTATTATAAATAGTGCTGCAGTGACTACTGAGATGCATGTATCTTTTGGAATTATGATTTTCTCTGAATACATGTCTGCCCTTTAGCTGGGAAATTTAGATCAGATATGCAGATATTGGGCAGATCTCACTTAATTCATGAAGCCACTCAGTGAACTTTTCATTTCAAATATCTCATTTTAATCTCTAGATGATCTATGTTATCTTACATATATTCCATTCCTCTCTTCATTATGTTCATGGTTTTTTTTTTTAATACACATAGTTGTAAGATTTATAATTGTTTTACGTCCTTGTCTGAAAATCCCCCATCAAATATGTCATTCCTAGTTCTATGTCCATTGACTGATTTTCTTCATGGTTTTGAGTCACAATTTGCTACCTTTTTACATTTTTACTAGTTATTTTCAGTGGAAACTGAGCATTATGAATTTCCTTTGTTGAGTGCTTGATTTTGTTGTATTCCTTTAAAAAGCAATGGTTCTGTTTTGGTAGGCAAAAGTTTTTGCAGTTACTTTAAGTTATTTGAGGACCAGATTGATCCTCTTGAGGTTTCTTTTAAGTTTTTTTAAGGCAGGTCTGGAGTATACATTAGAGCTCTGGTATAGTAGGCTCTATTTACCGTATTACTAAGCTACGGCCCTTCTGGTGACTTTACTGAACGCCTTATGAATTAAGTGAGATCTGTCTACTCTGGCTGATGGAAACAGTGATTTTCATATCTGCTTGAGTTCTGGGAATTTCCTGGCTTACAGCTCTCTGCTGATTGTTCTTTCCTGTTATTATTGAGCTTGACCCTATGCATATACAAGTTAATATTCAAGCAAAGATTTGAGGGAACCCTGTGCAAATTTCCAGGGACAGAGCTTCATATAGCTCCCTTATTTTCAGTATTCTACTCTGCAACTTGTAGCTGCTTTCTCAAATTTTAATCTCTGTCTCCTCAACTTAGCAAGACCACTAGGCTTTGTTTGGATTCCTCCTCCTCGTGCTGCAATTTGGAATTTGCGTACAGTTGGGTAGTCAGGGTGAATATAAAACATCCTATTTAAATCCCTTTTCTCAATGCAGGAGACCTGGGTTCAATCCCTGGGTTGGGAAGNAGAGGGGTGTCATCTGCATATCTGAGGTTATTGATATTTCTCCTGGCAATCTTAATTCCAGTTTGTGCTTCATCCAGCACAGCATTTCGCATGATGTATTCTGCATATAGGTTAAATAAGCAGGGTGACAATATATACCCTTGACATAGTCCTGTCCCTATTTGGAACCAGTCTGCTTTTCCATGTCCAGTTCTAACTGTTGCTTCCTGACCTGCATACAGGTTTCTCAAGAGGCAGGTCAGGTGGTCCCAACTCTTTAAAAATTTTACACACTTTGTTGTGATCTATACAGTCAAAGGCTTTGGCATAATCCATAAAGCGGAAGTAGATGTTATTCTGGAATTCTCTTTCTTTCTCTCTGATCCAATGGATGTTGGTGATTTGATGTCTGGTTCCTCTGCCTTTTCTAAATCCAGCTTGAACATCTGGAAGTTCGTGGTTCACCTACTGTTGAAGCCTTGCTTGGAGAATTTTGAGCATTACTTTGCTAGGGTGTGAGATGAGTGCAATTGTGCGGTAGTCTGAACATTCTTTGGCATTGCCCTTCTTTGGGATTGGGATGAAAACTGACGTTTTCCGGTCCTGTGACCACTGCTGAACTTTCCAAATTTGCTGACATATTGAGTGTATGTAGCACTTTCACAGCATCATCTTTCAGGGTTTGAAGTAGCTCAACTGGAATTCCATCACCTCCACTAGCTTTGTTCATAGTGATGCTTCCTAAGGCTCACTTGACTTTGCATTCCAGGATGTCTGGCTCTATGTGAGTGGTCACATGATTGGAGTATAGTTGATTTAAATTGCTGTGTTAGTTTCAGGTGGACAGCAAAGTGAATCAGTTATACATATGAAGATATCCATTCTTTTTTAAGATTCTTTTCATATAGATCATTGCAGAGTACTGAGTAGTTTCCTGTGCTATACGGTAGGTCTTTATTAGTTATCTATTTTGTATATAGTAGCGCTTACATGTCAATCCCAACCTCCGAATTTATCCTTCCCCCACTCTTACCCTCTAGTAATCATAAGCTTGGTTTCTACATCTATAATTCTATTTCTGTTTTGTAGGTAAGTTCATTTGTAACTTTTTTTGTTGTCTTTCTCTGTCTGACTTACTTTACTCAGTATTACATTCTCTGGGTCCAGCCATAATGCTGCAAATTGCACTATTTTTTTCTTTTTTAATGATGGAGTAATTTTGCATTTTATTTATGTACCACATCTTCTTTATCCACTTCTCTGCAGATGAACATTTAGGTTGCTTCCATGTCCCGACTATTATAAATAGTGCTGCAGTGACTACTGAGATGCATGTATCTTTTGGAATTATGATTTTCTCTGAATACATGTCTGCCCTTTAGCTGGGAAATTTAGATCAGATATGCAGATATTGGGCAGATCTCACTTAATTCATGAAGCCACTCAGTGAACTTTTCATTTCAAATATCTCATTTTAATCTCTAGATGGTCTATGTTATCTTACATATATTCCATTCCTCTCTTCATTATGTTCATGGTTTTTTTTAATACACATAGTTGTAAGATTTATAATTGTTTTATGTCCTTGTCTGAAAATCCCCCATCAAATATGTCATTTCTAGTTCTATGTCCATTGACTGATTTTCTTCATGGTTTTGAGTCACAATTTGCTACCTTTTTACATTTTTACTAGTTATTTTCAGTGGAAACTGAGCATTATGAATTTCCTTTGTTGAGTGCTTGATTTTGTTGTATTCCTTTAAAAAGCAATGGTTCTGTTTTGGTAGGCAAAAGTTTTTGCAGTTACTTTAAGTTATTTGAGGACCAGATTGATCCTCTTGAGGTTTCTTTTAAGTTTTTTTAAGGCAGGTCTGGAGTATACATTAGAGCTCTGGTATAGTAGGCTCTATTTACCGTATTACTAAGCTACGGCCCTTCTGGTGACTTTACTGAACGCCTTATGAATTAAGTGAGATCTGTCTACTCTGGCTGATGGAAACAGTGATTTTCATATCTGCTTGAGTTCTGGGAATTTCCTGGCTTACAGCTCTCTGCTGATTGTTCTTTCCTGTTATTATGGAGCTTGACCCTATGCATATACAGGTTAATATTCAAGCAAAGATTTGAGGGAACCCTGTGCAAATTTCCAGGGACAGAGCTTCATATAGCTCCCTTATTTTCAGTATTCTACTCTGCAACTTGTAGCTGCTTTCTCAAATTTTAATCTCTGTCTCCTCAACTTAGCAAGACCACTAGGCTTTGTTTGGATTCCTCCTCCTCGTGCTGCAATTTGGAATTTGCGTACAGTTGGGTAGTCAGGGTGAATATAAAACATCCTATTTAAATCCCTTTTCTCAATGCAGGAGACCTGGGTTCAATCCCTGGGTTGGGAAGATCCCCTGGAGAAGGGAAAGTCTACCTACTCCAGTATTCTGGCCTGGAGAATTCTATGGACTGTATAGTCCATGGGGGTAACAAACAGTTGGACATGACTGAGCAACTTTCATTTTCACTTAACTTTCACTTTCTCAAGAGTCATTATCTTGCATTGCTTATAATCTGATATCTGAAAATAGTTGCTTAATGTGTTTTGTCTAGGTTTTAATTTATTTATTATTTAATTTATTAGTCAGGAGAACAATGCCTGTAGCAGTTACTTATTAATAGGTGGAACTGAAGTCTAGAGCAGTATTTATCAACGTGTGTTTGAGTTTGTGTGATGAGGTTATGCATGTATTGCTTGTGCCTTCATATAGGTAATATGGGTCATAGATATTGTCTTAGTTGGCTTGGGCTACTATAACAAAATGCCATGGACTGAGTGCTCAAACAGTGTAAATTTACTTTCTTAGTTCTGGGGGCTGGAAGTCCACCATCAGGGTGCCACCATGGTTGGGTTCTCTTGAGAGCTCTCTTTGTGGCTTGCAGATGACTTCTTTTTTACTATGCACTCACATGTGACAGAGAGAGGGGAAAGTAGAGGGAGGTGGGGGAGAGACAACAGGGGTGTGCTCTAGTGTCTCTCTTTATAAGCACACTAATCCCATCATCGGGGCCCTGCCTTCATGATCTCATCTAAACTTAATTAAACTTAATTACCTCCCAAAGACTACATTTCCAAACACCATCACATTGGGGGTTAGAGTTTCAGCATATGAACTTGGTGGTGAGGGGTAGGGAGATGGGATGTGATTCAGTCTATAGCACACATTCCTCAGAAATACCTCTCACTTCTTCATGGTAATCTTTTTCCAACTTTCCGCTTTCTAGTCTATTAGGGCTGTGCAGATTGAGAATTATTACAGGCAATAGGGAGCCCTTACATTCAGGTTTTTGAGCAGGGAGTTGACATGATGAAATGGTTATTTAGGCATTGAAGTATAGAGGACTAAATGCAGGAGGGTGACAAGAGACAGAAGATTATTTAATGATTATTATGCTAACCAATCGATGTGTTCTCTCAAGGTTGGGGGTCAGCAGAATTTGTCACTAGTCATTTGCTTATGAGTTGTGCCCAAGCTTAACATTATCCTCGGCACTAAAGCATCGAACAGCTCTGAAAGTGAAAGTGAAAGTGATGTCGCTCAGTCGTGCCCGACTCTTTGCGACCCCATGGACTGTAGCCCACCAGGCTCCTCCATCCATGGAATTTTCGAGGCAAGATTACTGGAGTGGATTGCCATTTCCTTCTCCAGGGGATCTTCCCAACCCAGGGATTGAACCTGGGTCTCCTGCACAGCAGGCAGACGCTTTGCCGTCTGAGCCACCAGGGAGATCCTCGGACAGCTCTAGTGATGAAGAAATCTTCAAAGACTTAAATGCCGAAATATATTCACTCATTTATTCATCTAGCATATGTTTTATTTAACCGTTGTGTCCAGCATTTTCTAGGAATACAAAAGAAAGTATACTGCTCTTACCCGTAAGCAGCTTATGAACCCCTTGGGGAAGGAAGACAAACATATAAAGTAAAATATAATCATAATGAGAATTCATTATTTGAGTATTATCTTACTCTTTTAAAGTGACTTCTCATACCTTCTTTGGTCAAAAAGATAACCAACATACTGTCTTACAGATTGTCCATATGCTTTAAGGAAAGAAACAGGATAGTCAGTGTGGGATGGTGTTAGCCAGAGGAGACTTTCAGAGAGGTTTTTGTGTGTTTTCTTGAAAGATATGCTAAAAAAGAGGTGGAGCTTTCTTTGCATTACAGAAATCTCCTGGCAACCATCACAGGAGTTCAGGCTGACCCAACTGCAGTAGAAGTTGGACTTTGGGAAATATGACTGGAGAAAAGGAGGACCCCAGATAATAGAAATCTTGAAGGCTAGTCCCAGGCATGTGGACTTGATGCAGCAATCAAAGAAAGAGATGTGGGAGGCTTTTGTGTAGCAAAGTGATGGAAGATTTTGCCCTATATTTTCTTTTCCCTTCTTTTTCTTTCACTTTCATGTAAGCTTAATTTTAAATTAACTTTTGACACTGAAACACTTTTAAAATAAGCTTTATGCTTATATCTTATTATTTAAACAAGCCGTAAAATAGATCATCACCATAAAAACTTGTAATGAAATTTTAAGACTGTAACCATTGGGTTAATGTGTTAAAATGGTAACCAAACACATTTTTGCTCCCAGAAATAATGCTAGACACTGAGAGAGAAACAAAGCGTTAGTGTTTATTTATGCNCACTTTTAAAATAAGCTTTATCCTTATATCTTATTATTTAAACAAGCCGTAAAATAGATCATCACCATAAAAACTTGTAATGAAATTTTAAGACTGTAACCATTGGGTTAATGTGTTAAAATGGTAACCAAACACATTTTTGCTCCCAGAAATAATGCTAGACACTGAGAGAGAAACAAAGCGTTAGTGTTTATTTATGCACTCACTCAGTTAATATCTTACGATGCTCGACAGGACATAGTCCGTGGCTTCAGTATCTTACAGTGTAGTGATCAGAAGGGACAGGACTCAACAGCTGGTTGAGCGCAAATCTCCTTCCTTTCTTCTCCCTCAGCTGTAGCAGAGGTTCATTTGCATCTCGGGGCTGCTCTTCAGGGCTTTCTGATTGGTTTAGGGACACAGGAGGGGAGGATTCAGAATGGAAGTTAGGAACAGTCTGGGGGCTCTCTGAGGCTGCTGAAGCCTTCATGTCTCAGAACTCCATGTTGACATCTTCCCAGGAAGATTTCTTGGGAGTAACAGTTTATTTTCCTAGATTGCTGAAATAGTCATTTGAGTCTATAGTTGGGAGTCAAGTAGAAAGGGTGGAAAGAGCATGAAAGGTGTCACTTTCTTATGTAGTTTTGGGGATAACACCCAGCTGTGTGAGGGAGGCATAATAAATGAAAGTCAATGGTTTCAGTAACAGATGGGAAGCACTTGCAGCTAAAGGATTTTAGTTTATAATAAGCACGTGCCATGCCATGTGACCACAGCTTAAAGCTGAATGCAGTCTAAGCTTGTATTAATTATAGTATCTAAGAGTCTAAAATGAAAAGTTCCCATTTTACTTTCCATTGGCCAGTTTATGTCTAGAGTGTTTTATTCCCTTTTAGGGGCTGGGTTTAAACAGAGAAACAGGCAAATGGACCTCTTAAAATATTAAGAAATTAGATGAGAAAATGAAAGGATTGAAACCAGGTGATATCTGGAATAGTTGAAAGAGATCTCTGTGCTGATCCTGTGGAAGAAAGGATTCAAAGGATTTGAGAAGCTTCAAATATCTGAGGGGCTGTCTTGTGGAACAGGAAGTAGATTGGATCTAGGTGAACCTAAGGGGTAAGACTAGAAGCAACTCAAAAAGTATCAAGGAAATTCAAATGGGAGAGAAAAGTCAATTAGAACAGTTCCAGTATGGTCTAGCTTGTCCATCATGGGTGGTGAGTTCACTGACCATACATAAGTTTGATGTACATCTGGGAGAAAGGTAGAAGCATTCTAGTATCTGAAAGACAGCAGGATTGTTCACTACGATTCTGTACTGTGATGAATCCCATCACACATAAGTGCCCTCTCAGTGGTGAGCTTATGGAGCTCAAAAGAGCTCCCAGGAACCCAGGGAACTATGGATGAGTTGGTAAAGAGGGTGACTGCCAGACGCCCTAGTTGTGAGTCATGTTTTTGAGCTACCCTTAGAGACAGGGTGGAGAGAGGAAGAGAATAAATTCCAAGAGGGAAAATACCTTCTGTTGCTCTTGGCAAACATTTGAAACAGCACCATCAGCTTGATGCAGCCCTACAGCAGGGAGAATGGCCTCTGATGCCCTGGTTTCTCTGTCAGCCTGTACTTCCCAAGGTGGGAGGCTGGTCTTCAACAACCTCTCTCCAGCATCTGGGGAGTAGTTAGCCCCTTGGGTGGTGGGTGAAGTGAGTGTAGGTTTGTTGTAACAGGTGACAGAGCTTTACACTAACTCAGAAGCTGTATTTGGTATTTCCTGATAGTCTCAGTTGTTCTTTCTCCATTTGACTTATGGGGACTTTCCTGCTCTCTGGAATGCAGGGCCTTTTCATGAGGACAGGTGAGTTACCTAGAGTTTGCTGCTGGTGCTTTTGCTCACTTGACATTAATGCAGCCTTTTTTTTTTTTTTTTTTTAACTGCCTTTGGTGGTTCTCTTTTTACATATACCAATCTTCTGAAAAGTGAAAGTGTTAGCTGCTCAGTTGTGTCCCATTCTTTGCAACCACATGGACTGCAGCCCGCCAGGCTCCTCTGTCCATGGAATTCTCCAGGCAAGAATACTGGAGTGGATTGCCATTCCCTTCTCTAGGGGAATTTCCAGACCCAGAGGTCAAACCTGGATCTCCTGCACTGCAGGCAAATTCTTTACTGTCTGAGCCACCAGGGAAGTTGCCTGTCTTCTCTCTCTGATAAATGGTAACAGTCCTGAGGTGAAGATTGGCTTATACTTTTGTGTGTCCCCCATAGCACTTAGCTTCGTGCCCTTGTGTAATGAAAGTGTTTATTTAAGCATTAAGGATAAGTGCCAACTTGTCAAAGTAGATTTTCTATAAAGGGGATGATGTTGGCTAGTTTTTATCTATTTATTTTGTGGACTCTGCATTATGAACATTAATCAGTGAATATCGTATCTTTATAAAAAAATCCTTCAGGTGGTTTATGTCATTTGAAAATTCTTGCTGTTGGAGTAGGTATCAGATATTTTAAGGTCTCTTCTGCCTCAGCACTGGGAATCACCTTTGAGGTGTGGTTGGATCTGATTGTTACCATGAGTTTCAGGGATTCTGTTGCTGATGACTTGCATCTACTCAAAGTCAGCAATACAGTGCTCACCCGCTCATGATTTGGGTTGTTACTTTTATTACCACAACCAATAAAAAGTTTTTCAAGAAGCTACACATACCTTTTAGCCCTTCAGTGTACAAAAGGAAAATTAGCCTAGAGATAGGGCAGCTATCAAGTGCAGACATGTGTGGGTTGCAGTATGATGGCAACCTTGCTCCTTACACCCCTTCGGTCTTTTTCTTTCCCTCTTCTAGTAGAGGGCAGATAATGTGAAAGAGAGCCTTCTCAAGCAAAAGCAAGCCATCACCAAGTGAGGTTTGCTTTTGCTGCTTGGATGAGAGTTCATGTCCGGAGGAACCAAGGAATCATCTTTGAAAGGCTGCATATAGACCAAATAATAGAATCCCAAACCATGTTGTTGTATTTTAAAAATAACAAAACTTGGCAGGTAATTGGAGCATGCCATGATTTAATTGCTTTGGGTATTAATTAAAAAAAGATATAANAGAGTTCATGTCCGGAGGAACCAAGGAATCATCTTTGAAAGGCTGCATATAGACCAAATAATAGAATCCCAAACCATGTTGTTGTATTTTAAAAATAACAAAACTTGGCAGGTAATTGGAGCATGCCATGATTTAATTGCTTTGGGTATTAATTAAAAAAAGATATAACAGGCTTTTAGGGAGGGATTTTCATGACTGTAGGAGTGTTTGAACATTATCTTCGTGTGTGTGTATATGTGTATATATATATATAGCCTATAAGTCATCAAGAAAACTAAAGAAGCAGAAGCATGGTAAGCTCATTTTACTGCCAGAACAAGGATTGTCATCTGCAATAAAGTGCCCAGGGTACTTACGGAGCCTGTGCTGGGCGCATTCTCGAACGCTCAGTCTGAACTTGTCCTCCCTTGATTCAGTTTGTTCATCTCTGTTGCCACATTATCTTCCCTTCATGCCACTCAAATTATTTTTCCTCCTTGATACATAACAACTGTGAAACAGCCACCCATTGTTTGTCCCACGCTTTTAAATCATGACTGACAGCTAACTCGGGCCCTTTGATTCTATCTTCAGTTGATCCATGTACTCACCTAGTTATGACAGTTGTTCTTCAGGAAACTTACAGGTTTTGGCAGCAAAAGCTAATAAGATAGCTGTGAAGGAATGTCCTGTTGCTCGTAGTTCTCTCTCTGGAGTGGCAAGCATCCTTTCCTAATCTTCTTGTGTTTTTCAGATGAGAGGAAGTAAAATGAATGTCTAATGGTGGCCCTAACTAGCTGTGACTTTGAGGAGGTCGTTTCTCAGTGTGAGGATTTCTTTCTGTCCCCCCTCCCTTTCTTTCTCTCCCTATACATGGATCAATTCTTTATCAAATTCTTTTCCCATGTAGGGAATGACAGAATATTGAGCAGAGTTTCCTGTGCTGTACAGTAGGACCTTGTTGTCTATTTTAAATATAGCAGTGTATATATGTCAGTCCCAAACACCCAATCTATCCCCACCTTTCCCACCCACCCCTATAACTGGTAAGTAAGTTTGTTTTCTAAATCTATGAGTCTGTTTCTGTGTTGTAAATAAGTTCATTTGAATCTTTTTTGCAGGAGAGGGGGTTGGATTGTCTCTAGCGGTTCCATCTGTGTTTCTGCTCCATCTTGGCTTTCTCCACCCATACTCTGTACCACAGGGCACCGGGTGTGCAACAGGCAAGACCCGGTTGCATTTCAAGGGAGTGAGAACTCAGCCTGAGTGAGTGAGATGGGCTTTGCCAAGCCCTGAGAAGCTGGGCCCTGAAGAACTGCAGAAATCATACATTAATGTACAAAAACTTCCCAGTGCAGTGCCCTGAGCATTTGAGAGGAAAGAAGCTATAGAAATCTAATATGGAAATGATTCTTCCCTCATTTTAATTTATAGGCTCTCTACAGGCTAATGTGAGAGCTCATTGGTTTTCAGGCTTGGGGTATAATTTTTCACACCCTTTTGATTTTTGTACTGTTCAAGGCTCCTTTTAACTAGGCTACAAGAAGAAGGAACAAGCTAGGGCCAAAGCTGGTCTAGGGCTATGGGGGGTCCCATGGGGATAGGGGGACAGTAGCCTGGCACCGGGTTGGATTGAGGTGCCATCTGGTGGTTGGCTCCACCAGAACAGATGGAGCCCACTTACATCGCTGAGACAGCAGAGGTATCTGAGCCACACAGTATTCCTCAGCCTTCATCAGAACAATCCACAGACATGGAGAAGCCAAAAGAATATTAATAGAAGCCCAATAATGCAATGGCACCCCACTCTAGTACTCTTGCCTGGAAAATCCTATGGACGGAGGAGTCTGGTGGGCTGCAGTCCATGGAGTCGCTAAGTCAGACACGACTGAGCAACTTCACTTTCCCTTTTCACTTTCATGCATTGGAGAAGAAAATGGCAACCTACTCCAGTGTTCTTGCCTGGAGAATCCCACGGACGGAGGAGCCGGGCGGGCTGCCATCTGTGGGGTCGCACAGAGTCGGACACGACTGAAGCGACTTAGCAGCAGCAGCAGCACAGTATGACACATGACATATGATTAGGGAAACAAAGAATACTAAGAACCTTTAACCTGCAAAGGAGAAACATTGGGAATAGCATTGGAACAATTTCCCAATACTTAAAGGACTGTCACATGGAAGAAGAACTAGACTTGTTTTTGTGCTTTCAGAGTACATTATTGATGAAATTAGACCCATTTGCATTCAATTCCAAGAAAAATATTCTTAATAGTGTGTCAGAAATTGGAATAATAATATTTTACATCTTTCTGACATTTTAGATTTATAACATTCCTACCTGATTTAACAGCACCATGAGGTAGGTAGAGCTAGTATTATTATTTATATTAATATTAGTCATTATTACTATCAACACCATTAATCATTTTAACCACCATACCATTGTTTTTAATCAGATGTGAAAACAAAAAACATAATGCATTTATTTAAAGCCCTGAATAAGCTTTTTATTAAATTAACAAANACATTTTAGATTTATAACATTCCTACCTGATTTAACAGCACCATGAGGTAGGTAGAGCTAGTATTATTATTTATATTAATATTAGTCATTATTACTATCAACACCATTAATCATTTTAACCACCATACCATTGTTTTTAATCAGATGTGAAAACAAAAAATATAATACATTTATTTAAAGCCCTGAATAAGCTTTTTATTAAATTAACAAAAACATACGTACACATTCTCCAAACCACAAAATATGTGAGGAAACAAGTTCAGTTCAATCACTCAGTCATGTCTGACTCTTTGCGACCCCATGGACTGCACAACACCAGGCTTCCCTGTCCATTATCAACTCCTGGAGTTTACTCAAACTCATATCCATTGAGTCGGTGATGCCATCCAACCATCTCATCCTTTGTCATCCCCTTCTCCTCCCGCCTTCAAACTTTCCCAGCATCAGGGTCTTTTCAAATNCTGCAAAGCAGGAGACCCAGGTTCAGTCCCTGGGTTGGGAAGATCCCCTGGAGGAGGAAATGGCAACTCACTCCCCTATTCTTGCCTGGGAAATCCAATGGACAGAGGAGCCTGGTGGTCTACAAACCGTGGGGTCACAAAGAGTTGGACACGACTGATTGACTAACACAACACTTTGTTCCTTTGCACGTCAGGGATGTAGATGAATCAGGACAGGTCAGGTGTCGTATCTCCCACCTCTGAGCACACAAAGATAGAGACAACATGAGCCACATCTCTTTAAATCTCCAGTGTTAGAGGGTGTCCTTCTGTCTGACAGTGAGATGACCATCTCATCTTCATCAGGGAAATAGTGTGTCTACAAAAGCTCAGGAAAAAAAAAAAAAAAAGCTCAGGGAATGGGGATCAGGGATGGAGCTCTACATCTCGAATCCTGAGAAATCTCATCACCGAGTCCAACACATATCTTCTGCTTTTTGTGTAACATTTGTGCTGGTGTCCTCTAATTCGGACCTTTTTTCGTAAAGCCTTTTCTAAGTGTCACTAATAGCATTCTTTTAAAATCTCTCCAGGAACAGAGTGTCTCTGTGAACTATATTGCCCCCTGCGTTGTCTTCTAATAATTTTATGTACCTATTCTGTCTTTGCTACCAGCCTGTAATCATTTTGAGGGTCTGAGTCCTATTTCTCACACAACTTATCTACCCAGCAGTGCTAGCACAGAATATGTTGTCAAAGTAGAGTTGAGTTGAACTTGAAACCAGGAATGAATTTTGACAGCTCAGAGCTCTGGCTTTGCAGCAGAAAATAATGTCTGTAAATTTCACAGTGGGTGGTCTTAAAAATCATGCTGAGGGTACACTGAGAAGGACTGGGGCAGCTTTACCAGTTCAGGGCTCCAGAGTCCGCAGTGCCTGAAGTGCCCAATATTAGGAGTGAAGATTAAAAAAAAAAAAAAAGAAGAAAAGAAAAATAGACTTGAGTCTGAATATTTCAACTTAGGTTGAAGGGTTCAAAACTGAGAATTACCGAGAAAGTAAACATGGCTATTTCAACAGTTTAGGGGTTTTGCCAAGTTAAGTTCTGAGGCATGATCCTGACACTTCAATTGAAATGAAATTTTAACATCAATAAAGTAAGGACATAACATCAAATAAAAACAACGCTATTCTCAGCCTATACTCTGAATGTCAACTTGACTTTTACCCCAAAAGTTTGATGAGCCCAAGGCTTTTTCAAGCTGGGTGCCTCTAACTCAGCAACTATAGTTACATTACTGTTAGTCTGGTCATAAGTGGTTTTTGGACATTGTGTCCATCAGCTTCCTGACCCAACAGGATATATTCTTAAAATTGTCTTGCCAGGAGAGCTACTGGCTGTGTTTTCCTCCATGTGCTTTTTCTTCTACTGATCTTGTGAATAAACCTCACTGATTTTTCCATCTTCTGGATCTCCCAATAGTTATTGTCCATACAGTCCACACACCCAAGTCATTCTGACTTTGATGCTAACTTAAGCATGAGAAAACCCAAGGTCCAGAGTGCCATGTTAGTTTCCCAATGTTGCATAGTAGTTTGATTGACAAAACTTTGATGAGAATTTGAGTCTTCACTGACAGTTCAGTATATGGCAACCTACACGGCACTGCTCACACTTCATAGAATAGCAGAAACAACAGCAATTATAATATGATACTTCACGTAATGCTTTCGGAGAAGGCACTGGTGACCCACTCCAGTGTTCTTGCCTGGAAAATCCCATGGGCGGAGGAGCCTGGAAGGCTGCAGTCCATGGGGTCGCTAAGAGTCAGACACGACTGAGCAACTTCACTTTCACTTTTCACTTTCNAATTATAATATGATACTTCACGTAATGCTTTCGGAGAAGGCACTGGTGACCCACTCCAGTGTTCTTGCCTGGAAAATCCCATGGGCGGAGGAGCCTGGAGGGCTGCAGTCCATGGGGTCGCTAAGAGTCAGACACGACTGAGCAACTTCACTTTCACTTTTCACTTTCATGCATTGGAGAAGAAAATGGCAGCCCACTCCAGTGTTCTTGCCTGGAGACTCCCAGGGACGGGGAAGCCTGGTGGGCTGCTGTCTATGGGGTCGCGACACGACTGAAGTGACTTAGCAGCAGCAGCAGCAGCAGCATGTAGTGCTTTATGCTTTGCTTCAATTCTTTTTAAAATTAATTATTTATTTTTGTCTGGGCTGGATCTTTGTTGCTATGTGTGGGCTTTCTCTAGCTTCAGTTAGTGGGGACTAGTCTTTAGTTGTGGTACACTGGCTTCTCATTGAGGTGGCTTATGTTTCAGAGCCTGGGCTCTAGAGCACTGGTTCAGTGGTTGGGGTGCTGGTTTAGTGATTGGGGCACATGGATTTAGTTGCCCTGTGGCATGTAGAATCTTTCCAGACTAGAGACCAAACCCAGGTTGCCTGCACTGGCAGGCAGATTTTTAATCACTGCCAACTGGCAGGCAGATTTTTAATCACTGCCAGGAAAGTTTTATTTCTATACTTTTTAAGGTGGAATAATATTGTATCGTATATATATACCATCCATTCATACCTTGAAGGATTTTAAGCAAGGGTGTGACCTGGGTTGTGATTTAGAACAATCACTCTGGGGGTCTGGTGTGGTTCTAGAATGGAATGGAGGGGACAGAGTGGAAGCAGGGAGACCAGGGAGGAGCTAGTGCAGTTGCCCAGACTAGATGGCAGTGGCCTGGCATCAGGCGTGGCAGAGGACTTGGATTCCAGAGACATTCTAGAGGTGGGATGGGTGGAATTTGATAGAGATGATAAAATATGTGTCCTCACTTTAGAAATCCAGAGGTGGCTCAGGTCTTCATACTTGGAGCTTACGGTTTATTTCTTTACTTATCATTCTTTTTACTTTTATCAAGATAGTACTAGCTTGATCAGAGAATTAGCCCCTAAGTGGATAACACTATGCCAATATTTGGTTCTTAGAATTGAGTTCTATTTTGGAATGGGAATACTTAACAAGGATTTTCCATAGCCTGGGTTAAAATGTACCAACACTGTCCTCCTTCCTTTGTTATGACTCTGTGCTCACCAAGCAGCAGCCTCGGATGAATAATTTGGTCTTGCAGATATGCTGATAGCAAGAAGGAGGTGTGCTGGCTACAGAATTTAAGTACATTATTCAGGCCCCAGAAAGGACAACCTCCTGTGTGTAAATTAATAAACTAGCATTCCAGTTTTCCAGTCTCCAGATATTTTGATTTATGTGACTTTCCCTCGGTATTGGTTAATTTCAAGAGAACTAACAAAGTTGAGTTTCTGAATCTGCCCTGCTGAGGTCAGATGCTAAATGGTGATGACTCTGCTGAGAAATGACTGCCTGGTGAGCCTCATCTTAAGCAGCAGCCCCCTCCCTCATGGCTATTTATGAAGATTTCTTGAACTGGGAAAGCTCCAACTAATTGCAACCTTCCAAAGAGTTCCTTAACTGATGTTTTCTGTTTGGCACAACCCATTTTATGTCAAGCTAAAATTCTTTCACAGACTGGGCTTGAAGAAGAGATCAGGTAGAGAGCAGACTAAGAAGACCCCGAGGCAGTCCTAGAGGGTTGACAGAGGGAATGCCTGGCTTTTTTTTTTTTTTCCCCCTAAATTAAGTTTTCTTGGAGTATAGTTGCATCAGCTATATGTATGCATATATCCTCTCTTCTTTAGATTTCCTTCCCATTTAGGTTTACCACAGAGCATTGAATTGAGTTCCCTGTGTTATACAGTAGGTTATCGTTAGTTATCTATTTTATACATAGTAGGGATGTCTGGCTTCTAATTCAGGTTCAGGTGAATTAAAATAAGGTCTGGAGCCAATGAGATTCTTTTTCGGGTGGCTGAGATGCATCATGGCTTGGAGGATCTTAGTTCTGTGACCAAGGATCAATCCCAGGCTACAGCAATGAAAGCTATGTGTTTTAACCACTGGACCACCAGAGAATTCCCACCAATGAGATTCTTATGCCATTTATTCATTCTGTAGAAATTTTATTTTCATTGACATCTAGGCCAAATAGTAAATGATAAATATCAATCCCTGTACTGTCAACTTTTGCCCCAATAACACTTTGTCATAAGCTACTCCCAAATTCAGAGGCTTAAAACAATAATCATTTCTTCTCAAGGAGCAGTAGGTCAGCTGGGGGAGCTTTGCTTCCAGTTGCAGTGGCCAGGCTAGCTCTGTGTCATGAATCCCTCCTGTTTCTCCTGGAAGCACTGGGCCAAGCTGGGCATGTTCTCTTCATGTTGGGAGCAGAGAGTCAGAGAGACAGCTCTGATGTGTCATGTCTGTGACATCCTATTGGCCAGAGCAAGTCACATGACTGAGCCAGTGTCAAAGGCTGGAAGAGTTCCCAGCTTTCCTGTGGGAGGGGCCACAGAGGGCATGGATCTAGGAGAGTGAAGGACAGAGGACATTAAGGCCATCTATCCCAGGCCCAATTCAGAATTCCTGGAAACGTGGTGCTATGTATGTCCCTGGGAAGGTTCTGCAGATGAGGACTTTTTAAAAGAGAATGTGTTAACAGTTTGGTTGTTCTCAGAAAGTTAAACATAGAATTACCATATGATCCAGCAATTTCACTCCTAGGTAGACATCCAAAAGAACTGAAAGTAAACAGAAATAGACGCACGGATATAGAAAACAAATTTATGGTTACCAAAGGGGAAAGGGAGGGGAGGATAGATTATGAGTTTGGGATTGACGTATATACATTAATATATACAAAAGAGGTAACCAACAAGGACCTACTATATAGTACAGGGGACAATACTCAATGGTTTGTAATACTGAGTAACCTATAAGGGGAAAGAATCTGAAATATATATATATGTGAATATATATATATTACTCAATCACTCTGCTGAAACTAACACAACATTGTGTTTCAATTTAAAAAAAGAATTAAAAGCAGGGACTCAAATAGATAGTCTGTACACCAATGTTCACAGCAGCCTTTTTCATAACAGCCAAAGGTAGGAACAATACAGATGTCCATCAAGAGATAAATGGACAGAGAAAACGTGCTATATACATACTATGGAATGTTAGTCTTAGGAAAGAAGGATATTCTGACACCTGTTACAAATGGATGAAGCCTGAGGACATTGTGCTAAGTTAAATAAACAGTCACAAAGGACAAATATTGTAGGACTCCACTTACGTGAAGCACATAAGTGCTAAGTCACTTCAGTCGTGTCCGACTCTTTGTGATGCCACGAACTGTAGCCCGGCAGGCTCCTCTGTTCATAGGATTTTCCAGGCAAGAATACTGGAGTGGGTTGCCCTTTCCTCCTCTGGGGGATCTTCCTGACCTGGGGATCGAACCCGTGTCTCTTACGTCTCCTGCATCGGCAGATGGGTTCTTTACCACTAGCGTGACCTGGGAAGCACATAGAGTAGCTATATTCACAGATACAGAATGTAGAATAGAGGTTACTAAGAGTTAGAGGTGGGGGCGCAGAGTTACTGTTTAATGGGTACAGAGTTTCAGCTGGGGAAGATAAAAAGTTCTGTAGATGGATAGTAATGATGGCTGCCCAACCATACGAATGTACTTAAAGCCACTGAATTATAGACTTAAACATGAGGAAAGGGGTACATTTTATGTTATGTATGTTTAACCACAATAAAAGAGGAGAGAGAGGGAGATGTGGTTGCTGGGCTTGGTCATCAGATCTTTAGAAAGATCTGGGGGCATCAAAGATGCTGAGCTGAGGAGGTATTTCTGGTATGAAGGCCTCTGGGTCTCGATGGGAGAGAAGAAAGCAGAAGTCTGGAATATTTGAATTAAATGTCCTAATGGAGTTTTATTTACAGAATTAAATCCATTTGATCAGTCTAGAAGCTTGTTTTATTTGTGTAAATTGACCCAGTATTACATATAATAAACCATGGGAACTAGAAGGATTCAGGACCAGGGAAATAAGGATAATTTGGGGGTTGCTGAGAGTGTGGGTCTNGGTTGCTGGGCTTGGTCATCAGATCTTTAGAAAGATCTGGGGGCATCAAAGATGCTGAGCTGAGGAGGTGTTTCTGGTATGAAGGCCTCTGGGTCTCGATGGGAGAGAAGAAACCAGAAGTCTGGAATATTTGAATTAAATGTCCTAATGGAGTTTTATTTGCAGAATTAAATCCATTTGATCAGTCTAGAAGCTTGTTTTATTTGTGTAAATCGACCCAGTATTACATATAATAAGCCATGGGAACTAGAAGGATTCAGGACCAGGGAAATAAGGATAATTTGGGGGTTGCTGAGAGTGTGGGTCTCTTTCCTCACCTTTTATTAAATGAACATAACAGAGCCAGCTGATGCAAAGGGGAAGGTATTGGACACAGCAAAGCCAGTACAGCCCAAACAAGTGCTTTATAAGACTTGAAGACACAGGGAGAAGGAAGGTAAAGATCTGATGGAAAGGTGCCCAAACCTTCCTATTGTGATGACTGGGCTATTCCCTATTTTCTTTCCCCTGGGAACAAAAAGCAAATGGATGCTTCAGAAATTCCTAGTTTCTAGTGAACAAGGAGCTAGTCACCTGTCCCAATATTTGTACTTCCCTTTTTTCTTTCCCCCAAAAGTTCTTTGAAAATATGCCAATGCCATTGATATCCCAGCATGCTGAGAGATGCAAGGTGGTGTTTGTCTTGTACAGGAACAACTAAGGAGGGCTCCTCTTGCACAAAGGTTTCGTGCCTCTGTTGTTTTTTTCTCCCTCTCTCTCCTGTGCTCAACTTCCACGGACTTGGAAAGCCGTGGATTTTAAATTATCGTCTTTGCATGTCACTACATTTAAAGAGTGTCCACCTGGAGCGACAGGGTTGGCACACGCTGGAGAAGCAGTGGGTTGTCTGATTAGACAGGTTCTAAGGAAGCGCATGCTCTGGATGTGGGAAGAGAGCATTTTCCACTCTCCCTCTGATAACACACTTGCTCTCTGCCCAGGGATGCTGGGCCTGGGCGACTTGGGTACCACTGGGCCCTAGGAACGGACAAGCTGCCANTCTAAGGAAGCGCATGCTCTGGATGTGGGAAGAGAGCATTTTCCACTCTCCCTCTGATAACACACTTGCTCTCTGCCCAGGGATGCTGGGCCTGGGCCACTTGGGTACCACTGGGCCCTAGGAACGGACAAGCTGCCATTTTCAGCATTCACTGGAAATGTGGAAATAAATGTTGTTTCTTTGGCCTTCGACTTCTCCTTGGGCAAATATGGAAGGCTGTGTATTCCCAGAGTCCCAAGAATTGGAGGTCTGGGTTTCCTGCCAGGGTTCCTGAGGGCAACAGAGACGGAAGAGATTGCAGGGCAGAAGCAGGAGCAACCAAATCAAAGGCCTTGAGGTAGACACCTGACTGGGCAGCCAGGGCTCTAGGTGATTGAAAGTGAAGGAGTATTTGGTGAGTTATCAGAGCATCCATGAGGCTCAGGCAGCAAGCACCACCTCTTGTTTCCAGGACCCTGTACCCACCTTCCAACCTTGATCAATGAAAATGAATTCCTGCTTGTGCTATTCTGGTGTTCATTAGGCTAAATCCCTGTTCCTGCCTCCTCTGATTCTAGACATCCCATAGGGACAGGATGGAGGCCAAATCAGTTCAGTTGTCCTTGGAGTGAAGGGGTGGCTTTCTTCAGAGGTCTGTCGGGGATGATGTGGTCACAAGGACAGCAAGTGAGAACTTGAGATGCCTCCAGTGGGCTCTGGGGGAGGAACGAGAGTAACTGTGGGAAAGAGTCCACAGACAGGCGGTTTTGAAAAATGGATATTCTTGAGTTACTGATCTTTTCTAAAGTAATCAATTTGTATGTGACTGAATGATTCAAATTCATAGCCCTCCCTGAATGGAGCAAGGTTCTTCTCAGACATCTGGGCAACTTCAGAGTGAGACAAGCTCATGGGACGTTATCTTACTCATTTCCTTGCCTGCGGGCAGGATCAACCCAGATACCTAACTCAATTCTAGCTTAAAAAAAAAAAAAAAAAAAAGAACTTCAGTGAAATGAATTGTTTGACTTGTAATAATATTTATTGAGGATTTTCTATATTCTAGGCATTGTTCTAAGCACTTGACAGGCATTATCTCCTTCACTCCTCACAACTGCCCTATAAGAAAGATATTGGGACTTCCCTGGCAGTCCAGTGGTTAAGACTCCATGCTCCCAATTCAGGTTGTGAGGGTTTGATCCCTGGTCAGGGAACTAAGATTCTACATGCCATGTAGTATGGCCAAAATAAGTTTTTTAAAAATAAAAAATAAAGGTATTGCTATTATTCATATTATGTAGAGGAGGAAACTGAGGCACGGAGGGGTTAAGCATCTGGCCTAAGCTCACTGTTATTCAGTTCGTGGCTGAGCAGGCAGTGAACTCCAGGCAGTCTGATGCCAGAGCCCCCACTGTCGTCCCCTGACGGATGGCACTTACTGCTCACCATCTTATCTCGGGTCTCAGACTGTCTAAGTCTGCTCAGGCTGCCATAACCAAGTACTATAGCCTGGTGCCTTAAACCAAAAAAAAGCATTTTCTCACAGTTCTGGAGACTAGAACTCAGAGATCAAGGTGCTGGCAGGGCTGGTCTCCTTCTCCCGAGGCCTCTCTCCTTGGATCGTAGATGGCTGTCTTCTCCCTCTGTCTTCACATGGCCTTCCCTCTGTGTGCGTCCAGGTCCTACTGTCTTTTTCTAAGGACACCGGTCATACTCGGAGAAGGCAATGGCACCCCACTCCAATACTCTTGCCTGGAAAATCCCATGGATGGAGGAGCCTGGTGGGCTGCAGTCCATGGAGTCACTAAGAGTTGGACATGACTGAGCGACTTCACTTTGACTTTTCACTTTCATGCATTAGAGACGGAAATGGCAACCCCCTCCAGTGTTCTTGCCTAGAGAATCCTAGGGACGGGGGAGCCTGGTGGGCTGCCATCCATGGGGTCGTAGAGAGTTGGACACGACTGAAGCAATTTAGCAGCAGCAGCAGCAGCCGGACGTACTGGATTAGAGCTCACCTGCTGCTGCTGCTGCTGCTAAATCGCTTTAGTTGTGTCTGATTCTGTGCGACCCCATGGACGGCAGCCCACCAGGCTCCCCCATCCCTGGGATTTTCCAGGCAAGAGTACTGGAGTGGGGTGCCATTGCCTTCTCCGAGAGCTCACCTGATGGAGCTCTAATTGCTCCATCAATTGCTTTCAATTGCTTCTTGAAAGACCCTGTCTCCTACTACAGTCAAATCCTGAGATACGGAAGTTTATGACTTTCAGTGTATGAATTTAAGATCCCCTGGAGGAGGAACGGCAATCTTGCCAGGAAAGTCCTATGGACAGATGAGCCTGGCAGGCTACAGTTTGTGGGATTGCAAAGAGCTGGACACAGCTGATCATCACTCATGCACGTATAATTCAGCCAGCACATACCATTCTCACCTGTGAGTTCTCGCAGGGTGATGGAGAATGTAGGTCCTATTGAAGGCCACGACGATTAGATTGCCTCTTGGTCTTCTCTTCTGAATGAGGAAATAGTCCCACCTCTGCTGTTTGCTTCCCTGCTCTTCTTTTCCAGCCAGTTAATTATCTGCACTGTTCTTTTGCCCATGAATTTCATGTTCTGCCTTGTAAGTGGTTGGGTCTAAACTGAAAGCATACTATGTTCATTTACATCTAATTTTTCTCTTTTCTCCTACTGGTCTGTAGATATATTGCCAATTCTGGGTTGGAGGAGAGANCTGCTCTTCTTTTCCAGCCAGTTAATTATCTACACTGTTCTTTTGCCCATGAATTTCATGTTCTGCCTTGTAAGTGGTTGGGTCTAAACTGAAAGCATACTATGTTCATTTACATCTAATTTTTCTCTTTTCTCCTACTGGTCTGTAGATATATTGCCAATTCTGGGTTGGAGGAGAGAAATTTGTGTAGCAATGGGAGAGAGAAAAGGGTAAAATATAAGAGTATGAACATTTCAAAAATAATAATTCTATCTTAGCTGCTTGTGCTGGGTCCTTTTTGTCCTGTACCATATATTGAATTAGTAAGCCAAAAGCGTTCTCCTGAATGTGGAAAACAATTTGAAACCCCGAGAATCCAAGAATCACAGAAGCAAGATGCTGAGCCTGCAGAAAGCTAAGGTCTTGCTAGAGGTCTCTAGGCTCTTATTTACAATTCAATGCAATGAGTTTCCCTGGTCCCATTCTCTACTGAGTCCTCTACCATATTTCTCCATTAATTAAATGAAATTCTTTCTTTATTCCTATAGGTCAGGTAAGTCTGAAGAAGAGTCTGGCAATACTTCCCAGTGGGCTCCCAGTTCTATTTGTCTTGTTAGATTCATCGGCGGAAATGAGACATTAGCATGTAATATGTATTGATGTATTTTGTTTGACAAGTCAGTTTGGGCTGTTTCTCATGTATATCGGTGGGGCCATGTCTGATGCTAAGACATACTGAGAACTTTGCTCTAAATTGATGTAAGATAAACCACTTAGACGGAAGTCCTTGATGGGCTGTGGAAAACATGGGGATTGGCACCCTGTCCCCATCTCTGTGGTTTATGCTGGCCTGGGTCCTTTGTTTTATTCTCTTAGAGCATTTTATGATTAGTAAATATGATTTTTTTTCTCACTCATTTTGGGGTGGTTTCCTGGAGAAGGGAATGACAACCCACTCCAGTATTCTTGCCTGGAGAATCCTGTGGACAGAGGAACCTGGCGGGTTATAGTCCATGGGATCACAAAGAACTGGACACAATTGAGTGACTAACACAACACTCGGGGTGGTTGTATTTTTGGCATAGGGGAAAAGGGCAAGTCTACAGGACCTTGCCTGCCCTTAGACCCTACTTAGTCTGAGACTCCTCCAGGGTCATCCACATACTGAAGTCAGAGTTTTCAATACCTCCTTCCAAGGTAAAGCCAGAGCCCTCGGAAGATTCCACTCTATTAAAGTGTACTTGACTTGAAACTGTAACTAAACACTGATGGTGATAAAATGCAGACAGAGCAAGAAGCCAGTTTGAGAGTGCACATGCAGGAGTGAGCAAGCTGCATCTGTTGAATGGTGAACCCCAAGAGTTCAATTACCCCAGTTCCCTCCACAGAGGGTAACCATGGAAACCTCATAACCCAGTGCATCATCAGTCTCTGAACAAAACACACACACACACACACACACACACACGCACGTGCCCCAGGAGGGCAATGTATATGTATGAATATGTGTGCATGTGCCCATGTTTCAGTTATCAGATATGTGGGGTGTGTTTGTGTGATGCCTTGACAGTTTGTATGTGCGTATATCAGATGGAATTAGCATGGGCGTTCACTACCAAATGCTTTCCGGTTATGCTGTTGGGGTGATGAAGAGCGTAGGTTTGTCCTGTTTGGGTGCTGTACTGGGAGCTGGTTCGAGCATGTGGGAGAGGACATGCATTTTCAGTTTGGTGGAGGGTGATGTGGTGGGATGGTTTGAGCACACCGGAGGGCTGGTAACTTATTTTTCCCTTCATCCAGTTTCTATTGCACAGAAGCATACAGGTGTGGGATGTTTCACCAGCTGGGAAGTCTGATTCTCCTGGGACGGGAATACTCAGTGTGGGTCCATATTGAGCTCAAATGATCTAGTGTGGATACTAATCAGGTTTGGGGGTATCATTTTTACAAAGAAGTGTCTGTTTTTTCATGGAATGTGCTGGTCTTTTTTTCACTCTTCTCTTTCTGATTTAAAGCTTTTCTTTTTCTGAGGCTCGGGCTAGCCTGCCTATGGCATGAGGTCTGCGAGAATGTGGCACTTGGGAAGAGAGTGGTGGGGACAGCTCATGGAAGTCTGCTAATGAAATGTGTCATTCAGCATGCACATGACATCAAGAAGATTGCGTGTCACTTGGCAGATCTTTGACAGCAAGGCAGCTCCATCTGCATTAAGGACAATTTTGGGGAAAAGCTACATGAAGACTGGGACTTCAGACCAGCAGGCCTGGGTTTCTAGGTTATGAATGGGGATAGCACACCTTGTAGAGTCTGGCCCTGTGCTTGACTCTCAAGTTAACAGGAGCTCCGTGCATTTGAGGGCTTGTGTGTCTGTTTCTCAGCTCTGTCCCTCCTCCTCTATGTAATGTATGAATGAAAGAGAATTCATTAGGGAGTCTCAGGAAGAAACCATTGTCTTCCATTCATATTTACAGTGAAAGTTTCTTAAATGGGTAAGTCTTGTTAGTCCATCAAAACATGGCTATCCAAAGAATATTTTCCTTTCTGTTTTTAAAGCTGTCACTTCCTGGATGACAGAAATCCACACTGACATTTCCCAGCAGGGATCTCAAACACTGCCCACATTTTCCCTGACTCCTCTGCCAATCGCCCGTGGGCCTCTGGCAGCACCATCCCAGCCTCCCTCTGCTTTCCTCAGGACCCTGCTCCTGGGAGAAAGTAGTTAGGCTGAATGGCCTCAAGATATCTGCTGTCAGGTGGCTGCCTGAAGCTCTGACACCTTGAAGGGAGTTCCCGTTACCCTATGCATTCAGTTACCTTTTGAGTTTGCCTAAATGGTGCCAGAGCAACCCCGGAGATGGGCAGAAGGGAATCACCTGTCTGGAGGTGTTCACTTTCCCTGTTCCCTCTGGAGCCCACTCTTAGTCCCTCTAGGACCTATTTCCATTCTGGACTGTCTCACTAAAATGCCTGAAAGGGCCCCTTGCTCTCAGCTCCCATCTCATCAGAATGGTTTGGAGAGGAGGTCTCCTTTGCCCCATGCATGCCCAGGGAGGACTGGGACTGCCATGGGCTCCCACCAGGGCTTCCTCATGCCATTTCTGGGGTGCACCTTGAGTCTTTAACAAGCAGTGATTCAGAAACGCATGGTTTGAGGTGATTTACCCTTTCATTCACCCACTAATTCTTATGTGCCCCCCAAATGGCAGCCACGGGGCTACGGCAGTGAAATAGGTGCTTTTTTTGCCCCTTGTGAATTCACACATCAGCTGAGGTACCAGCAATAGAGTGAGAAAAGGTACGTGTGTGCTCAGTCACTTCAGTCGTGTCCAACTCTTTGCCACCCCATGGACTGTAGCCCGCCAGGCTCCTCTGTCCATGGGATTCTCCAGGCAAGAATACTGGAGTGGGTTGCCATGTCTTCCTCCAGGGAATCTTCCTGACCCAGGGATTGAACTCGCATCTCCTGGGTCTCCTGCACTGCAGGCAGATTCTTTATCACTGAGCCACTGGGGAAGCCCCAACAGGAGCCAATCCAGGGCCCTACAGGAGCTTATGAAGAGGCCATGGAGGCTTCTTAGGGGAACTGATGTCTGATTTGCAACCTGAAAGATGNAATCTGCCTGACCCAGGGATTGAACTCGCATCTCCTGGGTCTCCTGCACTGCAGGCAGATTCTTTATCACTGAGCCACTGGGGAAGCCCCAACAGGAGCCAATCCAGGGCCCTACAGGAGCTTATGAAGAGGCCATGGAGGCTTCTTAGGGGAACTGATGTCTGATTTGCAACCTGAAAGATGTGGGGGAATTAGCTGGGTAAAGGGAGGTGATGGGATACTTTCCAGCAAGAGGGAATTGAATTTTTTTTTTTAAACTGCCTAACAGGTAAAATCTGATGGCAAATGATGAGAGAGAGACAGAGAGAACAAACAGAGGACAAAAAGATGGAGAAACACAGGAAACAGTGGAAGAGGCAGAGATACGCACAGATAATTGGTCAGTAACGAAAGGCTGGACGATGGAGAGATGAGAGGGACCAGGCAACCGGGGATTGTGAGAGCTGGAAGGAACCAGAGAGAACGTGTAAAATCCCTCCATTTTATAGATACAGAAACTGAGGCACAGGCATTTACCAAGGATTTACCAGAGTTACAAATGTGTTTAGTAAAAACGCTGAGGAAGAGGCCTAGATCCCAAGGCTTCTAGTAGGTCTGAGAGAGAAAGAGCTGGAGAAGGACATGATGGGGAGAGAGAGGAGTCAAAGACAGAGGGACGAGAGCCGAGNTAGATACAGAAACTGAGGCACAGGCATTTACCAAGGATTTACCAGAGTTACAAATGTGTTTAGTAAAAACGCTGAGGAAGAGGCCTAGATCCCAAGGCTTCTAGTAGGTCTGAGAGAGAAAGAGCTGGAGAAGGACATGATGGGGAGAGAGAGGAGTCAAAGACAGAGGGACGAGAGCCGAGGAGAGGCGCGGACAGCTGAGATTCGTGGGTGGCGCACTGTCAAGATTATGTGTGGAGGGAAAGCAGGGAAAGTTTAGATGAAATCTGAGCCACGTTTCTTTTCCTTTTCCTATTCCCTTTTCCTCTTTTTCTCCCTCTCTTTCCCCTTCTCACCACAGCCTGTCTACAACTAAATGGCAGGGAGCTTGTTGCCATGGCTACTAAGTGGCATTCAAGCAGGCTGAATTATTAAACCAGGGTCTTTGAAGCCAGGGCCCCGGTACGAAGTCCCGCTAGGGGGCGCAGGGCGCAGCGTGGGGCACAGGTCTCTACCGGGGTGAGCGAAGGTGCTCCCTTGCTGGTCTGTCTCTTGGAGTGTGCCTTGACTACTCAGCACCTCGCTGAGTACAGCAGAGGCCGGGAGTGGGGGAGGGGCATCTGCTGGGGTGAAGTGTTGGAGGGACTGAACCCCAGCATCCCGGCCAACTCTCCTCACCTGCTCCAGCAAAGGCACTGGACAACAGCTGCAACTCATTGGAATGGAAGAAGAACCAAAACCAACATTTTCGTTACGTCTGAAAGGGCACCATACTGTTCACATTAGTTGTTACTTGTTGCCAGAGAGGCAAAAAATAAAATGACAGGTGTATCACTGGGGTCATACTAGGCCATCTGGGATTGTAATTCTTTCTTGGATAGTTAGAGGCAATCTGTTGTGGAGCCATCCGGTTGGTGGGTGTGGCCCTCTGCCTACAAGAAAAAGGGGGCTGTCAAGGAGGGTTGTTTGTGGGCACAATAGTTGTTTGTTTTGATGGTGGAGGGGGGTGAGTATGGATGCTCTTCTCTTAAGGAGATTCCAAGCCAGGAAAACCATCAACCTTCTGGTAGCCTAGCTCTTTAAACTTTTTCATTAAGAAAAGAAACCCAAACATTGTAGTGTGGCTGTTTCTGCTTGTGGGCTGATGGAAGAAGGGACTCCGTGGCTGATAACTGTCCTGTGTCTGTAGGTATGTTTGTTAGGGGGTGGTGGGGGGCATGAAGAGTCCATTTTGAGGTTAATGGAGTCATTCTCCTTCCCTCTAATAGATTCTGTAGATCCTGAGCTCAGTTTTCTAAAGTGGGAAAATCTCTCCCCATGTCCTCCCCACTCTGTGCTGCTTCTCTCTTGAGGGGAGGGCTGTTGACTCTCCAGGTCCTAGGATTCTGATGCACCTGTATTCAGGGCCCATGTTTTCCTGTATGAGAGAGGCTCCTGCTGATGCTCGAACTGAGAAAAAAAAATTCTTAATAAGGGAAACCAGATCTGCANCCCCATGTCCTCCCCACTCTGTGCTGCTTCTCTCTTGAGGGGAGGGCTGTTGACTCTCCAGGTCCTAGGATTCTGATGCACCTGTATTCAGGGCCCATGTTTTCCTGTATGAGAGAGGCTCCTGCTGATGCTCGAACTGAGAAAAAAAAATTCTTAATAAGGGAAACCAGATCTGCAAGTCTTCCCAGAAATCTGCCAGCCTCTGAAAAACTGATGGATAGCCCTGATTTTCTCCCCTGATGCTCAGTTGGAGCAGTTTTCAACGTCAGGGCTACAGGCTTGATTTCCCAGAAGCTGATTTCATAGAGACCAGACTCACTTCTTTTCAGGGTTGATGATAATTTTTAGGATTTATCTGATGCTGAGGCTGAAGTTCTGAATCCTCCCCATGAGATCGCGTGGGGGTGAAATGGACACTAGCCAAGGACATCCTCTCCCCATTCCAAGCTAAGAGGAAGGGGAGAGGAGCCTTTGGCCTTGTGACCGTTTGGTTCCCTTCAATGCATGTTTTCTGAGATGTGCCAGGCCTTGGGTAGGTGGGTGTGGAGCGTACAGAGGTGACTAAATAAAATCCCTGCTCTTGGCCATAGCTCACAGCTAAGTGGGAAAGGCCCAATGTCTTCATTCAACTCTGGCAACCCCCAGAGGAAGTCTTCAGAAGACTTGCCCCATCTTTCTGCGCNGTACAGAGGTGACTAAATAAAATCCCTGCTCTTGGCCATAGCTCACAGCTAAGTGGGAAAGGCCCAATGTCTTCATTCAACTCTGGCAACCCCCAGAGGAAGTCTTCAGAAGACTTGCCCCATCTTTCTGCGCCAAGGCCAGGCCTAAGGGACTAGCGCCGCAGGTGCGAGAAGCCTCTCCTTTCTCTTTCTCTTCCGCCCCTTCCTCCTTTCTGTTTCCTTTCTCAGCCCATTCAATCCAACTGCCTCTCCTTTCTCTCTCTATGGGGCCCTCTGATTCTGAGTTTTTGATAGTAAGTGGGCAGCTGAGTATAGCCAACTGGCATAGTCCCTCTGGGGATCTATTTGGACTGAAGAGATGGGCTGGTGGGAACTGAGGTCTTCACCGGCAAAGGCCCTGGGAAGCATTTCTATTATCCAGGAAAAGATATGCAAAGAGCCAGAGAAATAAGAGGAGATGGAGCCTTTGGAGGTGTTTCAGGTTTAGAAAGCTTTGGAGATAGGCCAGTCTGACTGTTTTAAGGGCTGTTCATTTTTTGTGCTCCTTAAATACCCCTAAAGGAAAGTTATGACAAACCTAGACAGTGTGTTAAAAAGTAGATACATTACTTTGCCAACAAAGTCCGTCTAATCAAAGCTATGGTTTTTCCAGTAGTCATGTATAGATGTGAGAGTTGGACCTTAAAGAAGGCTGAGTGCCAAAGAACTGATGCTTTCGAACTGTGGTATTGGAGAAGACTCTTGAGAGTCCCTTGCACTGCAAGGAGATCCAACCAGTCAAAAGGAAATCAATCCTGAATATTCACTGGAAGGACTGAAGCTGAAGCTCCAATACTCTGGCCACCTGATGTGAAGAGCCAACTCATTGGAAAAGACCCTGATGCTGGGGAAGATTGAAGGCAGGAGGAGAAGGGGACGACAGAGGACAAGCTGGTTGGATGGCATCACCGACCCAATGGACATGAGTTTGAGCAAGTTCTGGGAGTTGGTGAAGGACAGAGAAATCTGGTGTGCTGCAGTCCATGGGATCACAAAGAGTGAGACACGACTGAGCAACTGAATAACAACAACCAAATACACCTGGGAAACAGAGTCTTCCTTCCAGCACTCATTTAGCCCCTGGCCACCCCCAAGGAGCCTCTATATCCCTTCAGAGGCAGCAGAGATGTTCCTCTCTTGGGCTGGGGTCTCTTCCTCGGACAGCATCAGGCTCAAGCACTGGTGCCTCCCCACTTCCTCCTCTCTCTTAACTTGATGCTTAAAGCCCCCATTCTCTTCTGCTTCCCTTCCTGGATAATCACAGTCTTCTACCAGCCAGGACCCTGGAGCCAGAGTGAGGTCCACTGGCAGAACCTTGGGAGGGGCTGATGGTGTTCAGAAACAGGGACGGCATTCCGCTGTTCTACTTGAGTGGAAATAGACTGTGGAAGTTTGAGGTCACTGAACTTTTCTGCAGAAACCCCGACCCAAATTTCTGGTCTCCAGGCCCTTTTACTACAGCGAGCCCCGCCCGCCATCCAGCCCCCGGCCCCGCCTGCCGGTGCGCGCTCCCGCTCCCGCTCCCTCCGGCATCTCTCTCGGCACCCTCCCTCCTCGTGGTGCTGCCCAGCCGACTGTTTGTTCCTCTGTTTGGATACAGCTCCAGTCTTCTTATCTCCTTCTGACCCCTCTTGGGGGCATGTGTGCGAGTTCTCTTCCTGCTTGTCAGAAATTTCTTTTCCACTGTGTGGGCAGGAGACAGCTTGTTCCCCCCGCAACTGTCTCCCCTCTTCTTTATTTATTTTATTCTCCGTTTCTTTCCTTTCCCTTCTCCTGCCTCCCCCATCTCCTCCCCCACCCCATACCTCCTTCTTCCCCTTTCAATTTTACCGTCTCTCCTGCTCCCTCTTCCCGTACCCCTTCCCTTACCTTTGTGCCCTTTTAAAAATAATTCAGTGATGTCTCGGGACTAGCACACTCTCTTCATTCAGCCGAGCGCGGGATTCTGCGTTAATTCAAGGTAAGCCCCGGTGGTTCCTGCTGCCCAGGAAATGGTCGCCTTGGCCCTGGCGCCAGCTGTCTGAGGGGCTTCGCCTCTTTCNTACCTTTGTGCCCTTTTAAAAATAATTCAGTGATGTCTCGGGACTAGCACACTCTCTTCATTCAGCCGAGCGCGGGATTCTGCGTTAATTCAAGGTAAGCCCCGGTGGTTCCTGCTGCCCAGGAAATGGTCGCCTTGGCCCTGGCGCCAGCTGTCTGAGGGGCTTCGCCTCTCTCCCCGGTGTTGGTGTAGGGCGCCTGGAGCCCCAAGTGCTGCTACCTGTTGGGGGTGCATGGACCGTGGAGATTCCTAGTTTGTCTGAAACCTTCCCCTAAGCTGGTTCTTCACGCGCAGCCCTTTTCTTTGTAACTTCCGTGTTAATTTCCCAGATGTGGGAAAGCCCCCGCGCGGTGGGGTGTTTCAGGGTGTGAGTGGTGTGCCCCTTGCCAGGGCACCGGGGACTGGCACTTTGTTCGTGCCTGCGTGTTCACTCAGCCAGGCGGCAGCGAGGGAGGCTCGTGCAGCCCCGGAGCGCAGCCAAGCTCGGAGGAGGAGGGTGCCGCCGGGGCTGTGGGGTCTCTGCCAATTCCAGCCTCGGGGAAGTGCTGTGGGTTGCAGGGGGCAGAGGTGGGGGTGGATACCTCTCCAGGGAGGACTGGCTGAGGAGGGGCTGAGCTTCCAGTGAAGTTTCTGGGAAGGAGTTGTGTGCGCCCTTGGAAGCATCCCGGGATCATCGTTGCTGGGGTGTTTCTGGAGCCTTGGGGTTGTGGATCCGTGGGAGAGTGAGTGGACTCTATCCTGAGAGAGAGCTGGGAACTGTCGCTTGCAGGAGGAAGGCGAGTCGAAGAAGAAGCCGAGCTATTTAGAGTGACTTGCCGTTTGTCTACGTTTGGGTCTCCGAGCCAGATGGTGGCTGTGCCCTTTTCCAAGGATGAACACTCAGTTCACTGTGCCCCTTTGCTTTGTGCCCGTGCCCAGGAAAAATGATGGGAGATGCCACCTCCTCCCCCTGCCACATTCCTCTGAGATGGAGGCTTCTGCCTCACTCTGGGCCCTGAGGTGGCAGTTTGGCCACTTGCCCAAGGAACAATTGTTTTTCTCACTGGGTCTGACTTGGTGGCTGCTCAGAGCAGGTGGTTCAGGCTGTGTAGGTGGGCGCATGTCCCAGATCTAGGTGGTTGTAATGATCCTCTTTCTCTTACCTTTAGAGGCCATGGTGTTGGAGCGCTGATTCTTTCTTATTGTGGGGGCCAAGAACCCCACGGTGTCTCAGAGACATCACAGTCAACAGATAGGCTGGAGGAGCCAAGCACTTTAGTCCGGAGGAGACTGTGAGACCTGCACTCAGACAGTGTTTTCGTGAACGGAAAGAGGTTTCTGATGCTTAGATAAGAGCGTCCTTTTATCACCGTTGACACCAGAGAAAAGTGGTTTTCTTCATTGGGGGTGGAAGCTGGGTTAGATACCGGGGAAAACTTCCCCAGTTGACAGTTCCAAAAGGAATCATTAATGGAAAATCATAGAACTTCCTTTCCTGCCAAATGTGTGGGTCTTTTGGGTTCTGCAGCCATCTCTGGAGCCTAGAAAGAGATGACTTTTTCTCGTTTGACTCCACTCTACTATTCTCTCACATGATTTTTCTCCAGCCAGCTAAGAATTTTTTTTTTAACCACTTTGTAGTACTGAGTAATCATATAATTTATTGTCCGAGCTGAGACACTTTTGAGAGTAGACAGAGACATTAGTAATAATTGGACATGGACAAGAGAGACTGTCTAGACAGATAGGGATGAATGATTGCCCTGGGAGTGACTGTATAGTCAGAGTGAGGGACAGTTCACAAGGCAGCGGGCCATGCTCTCATATCATTTAAATCTTGCACCTTCCTTCCTGGAGTGGCTCTTCCTGAGTCAAATTGCAAATGGGCTTTGTTTCAGTTCCCTCTGAGAAGCTAGCACTGATTATAAATCTCTTTCCTTTGACAAACCCCTCTTTCCTCAGTTCCATGAAACCCTTCACAAATCCCACTTCCAGAACAGAACTTCATGCTTTGATTGCAGGACTTACAAGGAGAGGGTGATTTACATGGAACTGATTTACATGTTTCTATCTCTCTGTCTGTTTCCTTGTGATATTTATGAGCTTGGGCTCCCAGGGGGCCATCCTTCTGCCAGGACTTGTGAGTGTTACGATGATGGCAGGATGATACACAGTGACCCTCGGAGTCACACGATTGAGTGATTGAGTCGCTGCTGGTATACCTTCTCAGATGTCCTGAGGCTTCTGGTGGGGTATGTATTGGATGTGAGAGAGGAGGGGGAGAGGAAAGAATCCTGTATGTGTCTGAGTTTCAAACTGAGAAACTCATATTCACGAAGCATTCTATTGCAGGGAAGTGCCCAGCTCTTACTTCCCGGGTCGTGTGAGGAAGTGATGAGAATTCTCAGGGGATGTGTCAGTCACACCTCCAGCCCCCTAGGAGCCCACGAGTCTGTCAGACAGTCAAATTGCTGCAGGGCTTCAGCAGTTTAGTTATCACTTATTAAGTGCTTATTATGTTCCAGATACTAGAGCGAGGAGTTTCCAGGCTTTATCGTAACTAATCCTTACCCAGCCCTATTACGTGCATGCATGCTAGTCTACTTCAGTCGTGTCCGACTCTGTGCGACCCTATGGACTGCAGCCCGTCAGGCTCCTCTGTCCATGGGATTCTCCAGGCAAGAATACTGGAGTGGGTTCTCATGCCCTCCTCCAGGGGATCTTCCCCACTGAGGGATTGAACCCGTGTCTCAGCAGGTGGGTTCTTTACCACTAGCACTGCCTGGGAATCCTTGTCTAACCTATTAAGTAGGTATCCCCATTTTATAGAGGTAACTGGAGCTCAGAGAAGTTAAGTAACTTGCTCAAATTCACCCAGAAGCTAACTGACTCTCTCCATGCAATGGGCACCTTTTTTGTGCTGAAGTTGATGTGGTCAGAATTTGGTTCACACATGTGATACAACCTATTTAGGGCCCTGGGTGTTTCAGAGTAGGGTGGATTGGACAGTCCACTTGTCCATCCCGTCTGGTTCTTGATTCATATTGCTCCTGTTTTTTCTGTCTGCGTTGTCCTTTCTTTTCTTTTAAGACATAATAATAACAGTTTATTGTATCTTGAAGAAAAAATGGATTAAAAAAAATGGCATTGAGATAAATGGCCAAACAGAAAAAAAAAAAAAAAAAAATTTAGATGGATCTGCCAAGCCTTTTCCTATGGATTAACCGCATTGTCCTTTCTTGGTGTCTATGAAATTTGTGTGCCCCACCCCCTGCCCTGTCACTTGGGCCATCACTGGAAGTCCCTCCCTTCTAGAACTGGCTCCATTGTGTCGGTGAATGCCTGGGGTGGAAGGATTGTCTCAGGAAAGGGCAGAGCATGCGCCAGCATCCGGTACTGAGGGTCTGTCTACACCTTAGTTATTGAAGCCTGCCTCTCTCAGGATCACAGTTGACTGAGTCCAGTTGTCTCAGAGACTGACCATAGCTTTGATCTGGAGAAAGCCTCCCCACCCCTTGGTTTGCCCAGATGTAACTCTATAGACGAGGCTTCCCAGGTGACTCAGTGGCAAAGAATCCTCCTTGCAAGTAGTTGACCCAAGTTCAGTCCCTGGGTTGGGAAGATCCTCTGGAGAAGGAAATGGCAATCCACTCCAGTATTCTCGCCTGGGAAATCCCATGGACAGTGGGCCTGGGATGACAGCCCCTGGGGCCGCAAGAGTTGGGCTTGACTGAGTGACTAAACCGCAGCAGCACCTCTACAGACCAGGAGGGAGCCTGGCCACTTCCGGTGGGCAGTGTCTTGGGTGGTCCTTTAGATCCTTTCTCTATTGTTGAGGCAAAAATAGAGCCTTAAGATAGGTAATCCTAGAACTTTATTTCCGTCTGTTCATCCTTCCTATTTATCCTGCAGCCCTGTAATCAGCCAGACAAAGAACAGCATGCCCAGAGGCCACAGGGCATTATCAGGTAGGGGTGGGGTAGATAAGGGACCATTGGCCTGGGAGACCTGACCCAACTCATTAAACCCCATTAAGGAACCCTGTGACCTTGGGTGATTCATAAGCTTCCCTGAACCTCACTTAACTTGCCTAAAAATGAAGATTGGGCAGACGCTTCCCAGGTATTTCCCTTCCCACAGTTCAGGGTAGCGTTGAGCTCCTTGCTCCACAAATCCTATACAGAACCTCTCCTGGTTTCCCCTCCCTGGGTGAGGGTGGGGGAGCCCAGAGGACGAAGGATGGAGGTAGATGGAGGGGCCACAAAAGGGTCATCCTAGGGAGAAGCAGTGACTGCGCCAGGTCTCCTCTGGGCAGGCCTCAGCCTAGTCTGGAAAAATAGCATTGTTTATCTGACCTTTCCTCCCATCTGCCCTGTGCTATCTTGTAAACCTGAGGAGTTGTATATCCTTATACCCACAATAAGTGACAGAGAATTGGAAAGAGCAGATTCTACTCTGCTAACCAACATCTACAATATTCCCTGAATGATGAGCTAAGCACTGGATGAGGGGTAGGGGTGGTAGGCAGGAGGATGGAGAAGGTGGTCTATGAAAAAAAATGAGAAAGAGACATGGTCTTTGTCCTCATGGCCTTGCAGTGTGGTAGGGAGCTGGGACCTAGGCCACTGTGTAATTGTTGTTCGGTTGCTCAGTTGTGTCTGACTCTTTGCGACCCCATGGACTGCAGCATGCCAGGCTTCCCTGTCCTTCACCATCTTCCGGAGTTTACTCAAACTTATGTCCATTGAGTTACTGATGGCATCCAACCGTTTCATCCTCTGTCATTCCCTTCTCCTCCTGCCTTCAATTTTTCCTCAGGGTCTTTTCCAATGCGTTGGCTCTCTGCATCAGGTGGCCAGAGTATTCAGCATCAGTCCTTCCAATGAATATTCCTTTAGGATTGACTGATTTAATCTCCTTGCGGTCCAAGGGACTCTCAAGAGTCTTTTCCAGCACTATAGTTCGAAAGCATCAATTCTCTGGTGCTCAGCCTTCTTCATGGTCCCACTCTCACATTTGTGAATGACTACTGGAAAAACCACAACTTTGACTATATGGACCTTTGTTGGCAAAGTGATGTTACTTTATAGTAACAAATTGTAAAGCCATTTGGAACCAAAAGCCCACTACAAAGCTCTTTGTTTTAGCATAGAGTGTTATGTCACCTGTTCAGTTGTGTCTGACTCTTTGCAGCCCCATGGACTATAGCCTGCCAGGCTCCACTGCCCATGGACTCTTCCAGGCAAGAATACTGGTGTAGGGTGCCATTTCCTACTCCAGGTGATCTTCCCAGCCTTAGGGATCAAGCCTGCATCTCTTGGGTCTCCTGCGTTGGCAGGTGGATTCTTTATCACTAGCGCCACCTGGGAAGTACTGAATGGGTTACATGCAAATTTAAAAACTTCCTGACAAAAGCAAAGATATGTAGTACCTCTTTCCCTGTAACCTGGAAAAGGTGTGAAGGGGGTAATCCTCTTCTGAGACATGAGAATTCTAAAGGGTTCTGTTGTCTGCTGTAGATGTGTGGACTTGCAGGAATGGCAGTGAATGAGATTCTAGAACAGAATGGGCTTTACTGAGGAAAGGCCCTCCCCTCTGTGTTCATACAGCGTTACTTTGAAAGATACATCCTTGGGAATCACGGAGCCTTTATAACTACATTGACTACACTTGAAAAAAAAAAAAGAACTTTCCCCCTATAAATACTAACCTGGGATTGGGGTAAAGAGAGAGTGCTCCAGATTTTCACCATAGGGTTAGTGGTGGCAGTAACAGCTCAATGGGCGCTGGGTGAGAGGGCATGAGCTGGGGCACAGTGAGAGGAAGGTGTGAAGCTGTCTTGGACACGGGGCAGGCGCTGCAGCTGGTGGCAGGGCAGGGCATCCAGCCCTTTGTGGTCTTTTATGTGATTTCTAACTTGAGTGAATCTAGGGCTACATTCATGGGCACACCTCTTAATGATGGAAATATCGCTGCAGTTGCAGAAATGTGACAACGCAGCTCTCTGTGTCTTTCCAGCATAAGCTATCTGCTTTGATGCCTCCTTTATGTATCTTTTGGGTTCCCCAGCATGAATCAGATGTGTACAAGGTTTTTTGCTAGGAGAAATGGGAACCTAAAGATGAAAATGACATGGTTCTCACTCTCAGTTAATTTCTAGCTCTAAGTACAGTCCTTTGAAGAAATTTTGATTTCTTTTACCAAATTACGTGTTACCTGGTCTTGCCCCAGTCCTTACTGGCCGTAGACCATGGCAAATCATTAACCCCTTGGGCCTCAGCTATGGTATCAATACACAGGCCCGGCGGTGCATCTTGGAGAGAAGGGGCCCGGACCCATGGGTGGCCTGAGGCCCCATCCTCTTCTAAGGTCAATGCCTGTTCTGTGATATTGTTTTCCATCCCTTCTCTCTCCCCCTCTCTTTATTCTTTGTCTCCCCTGCTTACCTAGTCATGCAATAGATTTTTGTTTCTTTGTTTGTTTGCTTTATTTACTGAATGGAATTTTATTCTTTGTTCTCAATTTAAAAAATGGTGGAGAACATTTTATATTTCTGCCTCTCAATAGAAAGTAAATTAAATCGCTCTTGATTTATTTGGTTCTTGATTGGTGTTTTCTTGAGTGAAAGGATCCTAAATACAGACAGAGTTGCAGGCCTTCTTTAGAGAAGGAACGTGTGGTGACAGGTGAACACACATTATTCCCGCTTCTCTCTCCGGCGGATCTCTGACTCTGGGTTAATGAGCTGTTCGGCGCTCAAATCTGAGAGTCCTGGGGACCTCTGCCTCTGTGCCCAGGCAAGGAAAGCCAGCCTGCCAATCTCAGGGCCCAGGAGCTGGCCTAGAGTGGCCCCCAGTGTCCTCAAGGAGGGTAAGGAACCTGGGCTGGGATGGGGTGGGCAAAGCTCCAGTTGTGATCACCAGCTCTGCTACTGAGTGGAAAAATCAGAGCCTCTCCTGCTTCTCTTCTCCCTCCCCTGCTCCCACCCTGTCTTCCCACCCTGCTTCCTCCTGCAGATGTGTCCTAAGTCCTGTTCCGGGCCAGGCACTATTTGGGAACTGGGAATACAGCAGTGAGCAAGGCAGACCTTTCCCACTTCTGTGAAATTTTTGCTCCACTGCAAGGAGAGAGAGACAATAAATAGACAAGTAAATTTATTTTAAAAAATCACACTGCGATACATGTCACTCACAAAATTAATATAGGGTGACGTGGCACTTGTTTGGGAGTGGAGTGTGTTAGTCATTCAGTCGTATCCGACTCTTTGTGACCCTATGGACTGTAGCCTCGAAGGCTCCTCTCTCCATGGGATTCTCCAGGCCAGAATACTGGAGTGGGTAGCCATTCCCTTCTCCAGGAGATCTTCCCAACTCAGAGACTGAACCCAGGTCTCCAGCATTGCAGGCAGAATTTTTACCGTCTGAGCCACCAGTGAAACCTGGCACTTGATTGGATAGCTCTTTGGACTGGACATCAGGGAGGCTTTGAGGAGGTGATGTTTAAGCCGAAGATCAGAACGGCAACAGATGAAATAGGATCCATATCACCAGTTCTCATAATGTGGCCATGGTGAAGAATAAACACAATTGTATATGAAAGTGTTTTATAGACTACATAATAAATGCCACACATTTTATATCTCATTAGGCAAAGTTCCTTGAGGGCAAGCATTGTGATTAATTAACACTTTCAATCTCAGCACCTTGCATGGTAGTGAATGAGGGTTGAAAAACATTATGTGTATAAAATTGGGAGTTCAGAAGGGATTTTAAGAAATAAATTAAGATGACATGGATATGTAACAGGCCTTTGCTGAAAGAAGACACTCTTGCTACTACTGGGCTTTCCTGGTGATTTCTATCCGTGATGCCTGGGAGAAAGCAGAGAAGGTTCCCAGGGCATCACTTGGGCACAGAGGGGTGGAGCGGGATGGGCAATACTGTGAGTGCAGACTTCCCGACAAAATTCCAGATTGCTTTTCTTGCTTTTCAACGTCTTAACCCAGAACAGAGGGTAACTTGTCTGAAATTGTAAAGAGAGGCCACAGGCTCCCTCTCTAACCTTCCCTTCCCCTGCTTCTGAAACCTCTGCCTTCCTCCAGCCCCTCAGCACCTCTCTCCTCTCTCCAGTCCAGGACATGGCTCATCAGCTGCCCTGGAGACCTCAGTCCATTCTGCTGCCTGATGCCTGTGACTCTGAAGCCCTGCTCCCCTTCCCTGCCACTCTCCTTAAGGGTTTAGTCAATGCAGCCCACCTCCCGAATCCTGTGAGTCATGGCTTTTCAAACACACAGGTGTGAATCACTCAACTTGTAGCCCTTGAGATGTCTTGGGTGACAGCTGAGGGAGAAGACTGTGTCTGTCCCTGTCCCTCACCTTCCCATTGCTTTGTCATGCTTCCTGCACTAGGAACCCAGAGCTCCCATCTCACAGTTCTCCTCTGGGGCCTGAAGAAGACCAGGTTATGGGGTACATATGAGTGGGCATTCACTCATGTGGGAGGAGTCCTTCAGGGGGAACATCCTGTCCCCAGGTGTGGTTCCTGGACCAGCAGCATCAGCCCCATCCCAGACGTCCTGAATCAGAACCCGGGGCTGGATGCGTGTGATGCATGATGAAGTTTGAGAATCACTGTTAGAGGCTTAGATGAAGGGATGTGCCAGAAACTTGGTACATCTTGCACTTCTTGAGATAGAGACATTGTTATTCCTGTTTTTATAGGAGTGAACAAAGGATTCTAGAATCCAAGATCACAGTAGGTGGTGGAACCTGGATGAGAATCAAGCATTAGCTCCGAAACCAGAATCACTATGAAGTTTAGATGCCTAATTAAAATGCAAATATGTCTGGAGACATCTGTTATTAATCATTAGCACCTTAATGCTAATTACCCTCCTGGTCATTTATGATAGACTTCTGAGAAGAGAGCTGGAACTGCTCGGTAGCCTGCTGGCATCTCGTGGGTGCTTTTACTGCTTTGGCAATTTCTTCTCTGGCCAGCTCTGGCTGGGGTCCTCCTCCAGTTGGGAACTGGGTGACTGATCCTTAAATGCAGGTGCTCCCTGGTCCCAGTCCTGGCCCTTTTCACTTGTTTGGGTGCCCTCTCTCCTTGAGGGACTCCAGCTCCTCCCTTGCATCAGCCGTTACCCATATGATGATGACTTACAAATTTGTTTTCCATCCCAGGATTCTCTTTTGAGTGTTTGAATTTCTCTCTGGTGGACATTTCTATTTCAGCTCCTCATAGTATCTCAGACTTACCTTGTCCATAACTAAACCCATCATCATTTACAAAATTTTGTCTTCTTCTCATAGAGACTCTTTCAGCAAGTGGTACCACCGTCCATTCAGTTGCTCATCCTAGAAATACGGATGTCATCTGTGACTCTTCTTCCTCCTAGTTGCCTTGTTCCCTCACCTGCATCTTGTTAGGATGTTCTACTGACTACAAGCCACAGGATTCTGGCCTTTCTCCCTTCCTCTTTGCGATTGCACAGTGCTCCTGGTCTACTGCGCCTGTCTTGTCTCCATATTCTGTATTGTGGCAATAGCTACCTTTCTGCAGAGCAGATATGAGCGTGTCTTTCTTCTTTTTGACATGACTGCATGGGAACTGTTTTCAGAATAAAGTATATATGGAAGATGGGTGAAGTCTGTCATGGTCTAACCCCCTGCCTGCCTCTCCAGCCTTGTTTCTAGATATTTCCACTCACCTCCTCCTTGTACTCTGCTCCTCTAAATGACTACAGTTACCTAGACATGCCTTCCTCTGTCGAGCCTTGATATGTTCAGTAGTGCTAGTTCAAGGTGACCTTTCCTCGCCCCTCCTCACAAGGGCCTGGCTCATCATTGCTTATTCTGCCAACGTCAGTTGCTTCTTCTGGGAGGATTTCCTTGTTCTCTCCATGCTTACTACATCTTTTCCTTTGCTCTCTCTCAGTGTCTTGTGCTATAGTGTCACTGCCAGCCTCTTCCATAGCGTTTGAAATCTTTCAGAGCAGGAATTATTTCTCTTATCTATGTCTCCTCGATGCTTTGTACTAAGCACATGACTGATACATTTCTTGAGTGTGTAAACAAGTAGAGAAGCCACACTAGGACTTTCAACCAATCCTGATTCTCCTTCCCCTATTGTGGTGCCCTATTCCCTATGACTGGGGACACTGTACTCACCAACAGTGACGTCAACAGAGTATTCATCATTTGTTGACTTTGAAGTCACATCAAGAACCTATCGACTCCTCTCAGAGACAGTGATGAGTTGACTGAAAACTGTGATACTGTGGAGTGTGTGTGTGTGTGCGCACATGCGTGTGTATGCGTGCACATACGTGTTCTCATGAAACCCGAAGTAGGAGAATTCAGCCAGATTCTATAGTCCTGCCAATTTTGTATCCAGTAATTTTTTAATATATAGAAAGTGAAGAAGGGTTTTCTTTGGTTCTCCCACCTTTTCTTTAGGATAAACAATGTGTTTCAGTTATAACTGCATAGCCATGACTCCTCAGTATGTTGTCTGGAACATAGTAAATGCTAAACAAACTTTCAGAAGGGCTTTAACCAATGGAAAGAGCCCTGTGAAAGGGTTTGGGTTAGGAGCCTGAGGGCAGGATCCACGAATCCATAATAGGACCAACCCAGTCCCCTGGCTTCGAGCACCATCTTTATGCCCCAGGCTCCTATGTCAGCTTACTTTTTCAGAATAAGTCACCCCCAAACTCAGTAGTCTAAAACAGAAACCACTTAGTATTTCTCACAATTCTCTGAGTTGGTTGGGTGGGTTGGTTTGTTCTGGGCCAGCTTGGCTGGAGTTGGATGGTGTGGGTTGGCCTCACTTACACGTTTGGGTCTTCAACCCTGCGGCAGTGAGACAGCTGGAATGGCTGGAGCCTCTCTCCTCTCAGTTACTGATCCTCAGAAAGGCTTGTTCACGTGGTTGAGGAAGGGTTTCTAGAAGCAAGAGAGAAGGCAACCCCCAATGCACGAGTCTTTTTCAATGCTCAGCTTTTATCACATTTGCTTCTGTTCCACTGCCTAAAGCAAGCCACGGAATCAAGCTGAGGATCATTGTGGGAAGGTCCTCCAACAGAGCAGACACCAAGATCAGATTAAATGTGTGAAGATTTTACTGGGGGAAGCTCTTCTGAAAGGTAACGGGGGAGAGAGCAGGGAAAGGCTGGAAGAGCTATGAGAGCCCCTCGCGAGTCTGACCCTAAGTGATGAGTGGAGGGAAGAAGGCTGGTATCGGGGTCCCAGCCTGCTCTGCAATCTAAAGATGTTCAGCAAGTGCTGGGATGCTTTCCAGCCAGCCCAAGTCAGCCATCAGCAGGGTCCTGTGTCTCCAGCAGTGGGCCTGCTCTAGTATCCCTGCTCTGCTCCCTCTGTGCAAATTCAGTGATGGATTTCAGAGCCTAGCAGCTGGGGCTCTTGGTCAGTTAAGCACTCTGAATTTAGACGTCTGCCAGGCACATTCTCATGGCTAGCTACAGCACCATTACTCAAACAGTTCATCACAAGTTCTCAAATTTATGCCTCCAGGTCAGACTTCTCTTCTAAGATCTGGACCTCTTAGATCCATCAGCTTTCTTCACGTCTCCTCTTGGCTGTCTCATCGGCATCTCAAGCTTAATATCTCCAGACTAAACTCTTGATCTCTACCACCAAGTCTGCTCCTTCAGCTTTCTGGTCTTGGTGAATGGCACCTTCATCCAGCCACAAGTCCAGGGTCCCTGTTGATGCCTGCACTTCTGCGTGCCCTGAGGCAATCTATTATGAAACCCTATCAGTCTGACTGTCTGAATATGTATTGATCTGCATCTTTTTTTACACCTGCGACCCCCACCTAGACCAAGCCACTAGTGTCTCTCACTTGGATGATACAACAGCCTCAGAACTCATGTCTCACTAGGCATGTCTCGCTTTATAGGACTTGGCTTTATTATGCTTTGCAGATTTATTGTGTTTCTTTCTTTCTTTCTTTCTTTTTTACAGATAGAAGGTTTGTGGCAACCTTCTGTCAAGCAAGTCTTTTGGCACCATTTTTTTCAACAGCATTTGCTTATTCATGTCTCCGTATCACATTTTGATAATTCTTGCAATATTTCAAAATTTTCAATTTTGTTATATTTGCTAAAGTGATTTGTGATCAGTGATTTTTGATGTTACTATCACAAAAAGATTATGCTTCACTGAGGACTCAGATGATAGCATTTATTTTTAGCAATAAAGTGTTTTTTAATTAAGGTATGTACATTGCTTTTTAGAAATAATGCTACTGCATGCTTAATAGACTACAATATAAGGTAAACATATCTTTTATATACACTGGGAAACCAAAAAATTTGCACAATTGCTTTGTTGCAATGTTTGCATTTCCTCCCTTTTCCGTTTATTTTTTCAGTTGAAGTATAATTGAGTCCAGCTGATTTACAGTGTTGTGTTAGTTTCAGGTACACAGCAAAGTGATTCATATATATATATGAATTACAGTCCATAAGATCACAAAGAATCAGGGATGACTAAGCATGCAGCACACACGCAGGTACGCAGTGTGTGTGTGTTAACCCCAAACTTGTGATTTCTCCCTCCCCTGCAGTATTTGTTTTATTGCAGTGGTCTGGAACCAAATCCATAATATCTGGCTTTTGCCCACACCCTCTCTCTACCATGGCCACCTCCTCCCAGCCCTCTCCCTTCCCCTCTTTGCCTGCCTCCAGCTTATGGCTGAAACAAAAGGCAGAAGTATCTCAAATGAAATGTCACAGCAGGCGTTGGTCATCGTGGCAGCCCAGCCAGGGAGTAAGCAGAGTAGCGGACGTGGTCAGGTCAGCCTGAGGAAGGTGCCTGGGAACTGGGCAGGCAGCCGAACGCGACCGTGGCTACAGCAGCCCTGGCCCTTATTTTGTCCTGCCCTCCCCCCATGGGGTGGGGAAGGCTTGCTGGCATCCTCGAATTGTTGAAATTCTGCTGTCAAAACATAGAACTGCCCAGGTCACTGTGACAGGATTTCCTTGGGTGTCAGATGGGCTGTAACCAAGTGGATGGGGACTCAGTTCTCTGGTGGAGGTCTTGGAGCACCAGCCTGGGGTCAGGCAGCTTTCACATCAGGTCCTTCCCGCCCCATTCCTTCCTAATTGGTTTGGTGCAGGTAAGTTACTTTCTCTGAATCTCAGCTTCCTTCAGTGTGTCTAGAAGTACACCTATCTCACAGGATTTGTGTGAAGTCTGAATCAGTATAAGTGCAGTCAACACATATTAGCTGGAGATGACTGAGACTTGTTTAGAATCAAGGGGTGGTACGATGCTGAGCTCTGTAGGGAGCAGAGAGAGGGCAGAATGGCAGGCAGAGGTCTGTGGGCACTGCCAACGTACCTGTGGCCCACCTTCTTCCTCTGCTGTCCCATGGCATCTCAGAACCTCAAGCCCACTAGACATACAGTAAGAATTGATTAAATGAGCATATAGCATATTTGAGGGGGGCAAAGACTAAAGATTGTCTTGGATTCCATATCCTTTTGTGGTATGGCCCACAAGTTTTGATGGGGTTGTAAAATGTGAGGATTTGGGGAATGTCAATTTATAGAAGCCCTTCAAATCATTAATACCAAACACAATTCTGTGAAAAGTATAAGTTGCACCCCATTTTCTTACTTTACTGTTTTTAGGTTTTCAGAGTGAAATCCTCAAGGTCCAAATATAAAGTACTAATGAAATAATTTGCTTTGTAAACTGTAGGGTTTGGAATATGTATAATGTCAGCTGTTATGTGGGAAATAGTTCCTGATAGGTTTGCTATTTTGTTTGGCCTGTAAAGGTAGAGGGTGCTTGAGGTTTGCATTGCTATTAGCTTGCTATTGAAGAATTATAATTCTTATTTTCATTGATACTGAAACAATCTTCTATTTTGAGAGGCCGGAGGACCTTTGAAGGAGCCCCAACAGATGTAATTATACCCCAGACCTTACCCCAAATCCAGTACATCAAACAGTGATTAAATCTCTAGTAATGGCACCCCACTCCAGTACTCTTGCCTGGCAAATCCCATGGACAGAGGAGCCTAGTGGGCTGCAGTCCATGGGGTCGCGAAGAGTCGGACACGATTGAGGGACTTCACTTTTCACTTTTCACTTTCATGCATTGGAGAAGGAAATGGCAACCCACTCCAGTGTTCTTGCCTGGAGAATCCCAAGGACAGGGGAGCCTGGTGGGCTGCCATCTATGGGGTCGCATAGAGTCGGACATGACTGAAGTGACTTAGCAGACTGTGATTCATAACCTTTAGAGTCATAGAAATTGCTGAAAATTTGATGAAGCCAGTGGACTCGACCTGGTGAAAATGGGTGCTCCAAATATTCATACAGTGTCAGGGACCCCAGAGCCCTAAGAAGCCTATCCTACTCGGAGTCTGAGTGGATTATGCCAGATCGAGAATGTTCTCAGCATCATGAGGCAGCCTTGAGAGGACTGGGCAGAGCTCAGAGGGCACAGATGCCAGATGAAGAGGCAGGCCTGGTCCCTACTTTTACAATTGAGTCTGGTGTCATGACTCACCAAGGATGTTTCTGTTCTCATTGTGCAAAATTGCCCTCTCTGAAGATGCCACCTGCATTGCACAGGGACAGGGGCTTCTGTCCACAGCTTTGGGCCCTGATGGCCAGAAAGTTGGCCATGGATTGTGGTGGCCCACAGGAAGCAATTCACATGGACACATCAGAGGGTGACTTGGGATGGGTGACATTATTCCTGGCCTCTCCCAGCGTGACCTCTGTAAAAGTCTGTGGAAGGGCCTTTTCTTCCACAGCTTTTGTTCCTATTACTTTCCTTCCTAAAATGCTCTCTCCTCTGCACCCATCTTCCTTGGTATCATTCTTAGCCCTTGCCCCGGCCCCATCACTCTTCTGTGAACCAGAGTACCCTTAAGGCCCTCACATCCTATGGGCTGCTGCTGTTCCCATACTCCTTGTCTTTTAGTTAAACTTTCAGCTGTAATTCCCTGGAGAAAGAAAAGGCTACCCACTTCAGTATTCTGGCCTGGAGAATTCCATGGACTGTGTAGTCCATGGGGTCGCAAAGAGTCAGACATGACTGAGCAACTTTCACTTTGCAATTAGAAGACAGCTTCTCACAGTTAGAGACTCAACTTCTGACTCTCTACCTAGAAGCTCAGAGTGGGAAGTTTAAGAAGAAACCAAATATGTTATTTAGGAGAGCAGCCAGGAGTGGAAGGAAGCCCCAGTGAAAGCTGCAGGAACTGTGAAGGGAAGGTCTGGAGGAAATGACTGAGACTGTATTTTCAAGACTCTCCTCCTCCAGAAATTGCTCCATTTTGCTTCTTAGTGGAGTACAACTCAAACAAGCAAGCAAACAAAATCAACCTGCAACAGAAAAGCACAGTACGGTTCCTCTGAAGAGTTGTTTGTTTGTGCTTGCTGGGTCCAGACTTTCACCCTATTTTCTCTCTTTTTTAAAGTAGCTTTTTATTGTGGAAAATTTCAAACATATAGTAAAGTAGAGAGAATCATCTAACGAACCTCTAGGCATCCACCACTCAGTTTCAATAATTTTCAACTCATAACAAAGTTTTTTTCACCTCAGTCCCCCTAGTTTACCTTCCCATTGAAGTATTTTGAAACAATTCCCAGTTATTATAATTCCATTCATAAATATTTCAATCCTAGTCTCTAAAAGATAATGGATTAGAAAAATAACCATAATAGCATTACCACATTCCCAAAATTAACAATAATTTCTTAATATTTTCGATATCTAGTTGGCATTCACATTTCTCCAATTGTAGCTTTTTTTTTTTTTAAAAAGCAGTTTACTGTTTTTAAAAAAGAAGTTTATTTGAATCATAATCCAAATAAGGGTCACACATCATATTTTGTTGAAAGATTTCTTAAGTCATAACTGCAAGTTCCTTTACTTGGCTTTTAGCCTCATGGTTTGTTTGTTGAAGAAACTTTTCATATTTTTGGTAGATTTTCCCACATTCTGGAGTTTGCTGGTTGCCTCCCCGTCATGTTGTTGAATGTTTTTTTCCCCTGTATTTCCTATAAATTGGCACTTAGTGCCATCTGATTCAGATTTACTTTTTTTTTTATTTTGTAAGATCACTTCCTAGGGGGTGGTATGTATTTTCATCAGAGGCACATAATGTCTGCTTGTTTCCCTTCATGTGACATTAGCAGCCACTGAAGATTATTGCCTGGATCAGAGTAGCAAACTTTCTCTATAAAGGGCCAGATAGTAAATATTTTAGTCTGTAGGCCACACAGTCTCTATTACAACTAGTCAACACTGCCATGGTAGTGTGGAAGCAGCAGGAGTCAATACAGAAGTGATTGTGCATGGGTGAGTGCCAATAAAACTTTATTTACAAAAACAAGCAGGCCAGGCATAGCCCAAGGGCCATAGTTTGCTGACCCCTGCCTGGATTGTTTATTTCCTTGGGGGTTACTCAAAGCTGATATCCTAATCCCATCATTCCTTCTCCATTTATTAGTTGGAGGCCCTTTTATTTTTTTCTGGTTCTACTGGGCCTTCATTGCTTTGCGCAGGTCTGGTACAGCTGCAGAGGGTGGGAACTACTCTTGTGACGTGCAGGCTTCTCACCGTGGTGGCTTCTCTTGTGGAGCACCGGCTCTGGGCACGTGGGCTCCAGCAGTTGCTGTGCGCAGGTTCAGTCGCCGTGGCTCCCAGGCTCTAGAGCATCAGTAGTTGTGGCGCATGGGCTTTAGTTGCTTTGAGGCATGTGGAATCTTCCTGGATCAGGGATCCAACACATGTCTCCTGCCTTGGCAGGCAGATTCTTATCCACTGTACCACCAGGGAAGTCCCTTGAATCACTTTTAAAAAGAGATTTTCCCCCAGACTGTTTGGCTCTCTTCATTCTTTTGATCCTTCCTTTTGCCCCAACTCCACCAACATTGTCCTAAGATCATCAAGGAGTGTCCTGTTGCTAAATCCATTTCTCATCTTAAGATACTTGACCTACTGGCAGCATTTNGCCTTGGCAGGCAGATTCTTATCCACTGTACCACCAGGGAAGTCCCTTGAATCACTTTTAAAAAGAGATTATCCCCCAGACTGTTTGGCTCTCTTCATTCTTTTGATCCTTCCTTTTGCCCCAACTCCACCAAAATTGTCCTAAGGAGTGTCCTGTTGCTAAATCCATTTCTCATCTTTTTTTTTTTTTTTCCCATTTCTCATCTTAAGATACTTGACCTACTGGCAGCATTTGACATAACTGACCCTTCTTTCCCCTGTAAAATACTTCTCGTGGCTTTCAGGTTTCACCACCCTCTCCTGAGGGTCTTCCTTTGACAATGGTAACTCCTTCTCAGTGGCTTTTTAATTTTCCTAATTGATCTATGAGTCTTGGATTCCCTTGGCTTAATCTTCAGACTTCTGTTCTTTATCTATAGTCACTTCTTCAGGGTTCTAGACATATATGACTTCTAAGTATATATGCATATAATTAACCATATATGTATATTAGATATTATATTTCATATGATATGAAATATATAGCTCTCCCCTGGTCTTCTTTCTGAACACTATATATGTCTCTTCAGTTGCTCATGAGACATTTCCATGGGGATGTCTAAAAAACAAGCCAAACCTTACATTGTCAAATATGAATGCTTAATATTCCCTATGAAACCTGCTCCTTCTTCAGTCTCTCCTTTCTCAGTTAATGAGGACTCTGTCCTTCCAGGAGCCTAGATCAAAAAAATCTTAGCATGACCCTTGACCCCTCTTCTTTCACTCTGCACACCCAATCTGTCAGCACATCATCTTGATTCTGTCTTCAAATAGGCCCACTTCTCACCACCTCTGCTTCTGCAAAAGCAGTTCAAGCTATTGTCCCCCATCTCCGAGACTGTTGCCCGCTACTGACTGGAGCAGGTGGTCGTGCTGCCCTACTCTAAGTACATCCCCAAGCCAGCAGCCCAAGGGACTCTTTAAAACCGTAAGTCCGAGTAACTGACTGTTCTCAGAGTCCTCCAGTGGCTTCCCATCTCATTAAGAGTCAAATCCAGAATCCTTAAATTAGTGACCTGCAGAAGCCTACATGTCCTGAACCTCAGCCCGACCCCTTGCCTTTCTGACCTCATATCCTCTTACTCTTCCCATGTGTCTCCCTGCTCCGGCACACAGGCTTCTTGCTGTACCCATTACGCTAAACACCCTCTTTGCCTCTGGTTCTTTGCCCTTGCTGTTACTTCTGTCTGGGATGCACTCTTATAGATACTTGAGTGGCTTGCCCCTCACCACCTTCAGGTCTTTGTTCAGGGAGGTCTACTCTGATCACACTACGGTTCCCTCTGCACTCCAGGAAAGAAGAATGGCCAGATCTCAGCAAAGAGAAGCCGGACTGTCTTTCCTCTGAGACCCTGATAGGGAAGCTAGAGACCACACAGGAGTATTTCCCTGCAGTCCTTTTCCTTTCCTGACTTGCACTGCAGTGGGTCTACATGGTAGGTGAAGCTCCAAGATGGTGAGGGGAGTTGCGCCTTTCCTTCTCTCTCCATGCAGAATACCCTCAAAACCGCCCCCCTGAAAGAGAGCCTTTTTTTTTGTTTCCTTGAAACATAAGCTCTCTGATTCTCCGGGTTGCTGGACCAGCTGGGGTGTCCCAGAGCTGGGACTGGCGTGGGGGACCCCTGCTGGATTCATAGCTGAGCCTTGGGATAATTTCTTCCAGGTCTTCACTCATGAATCTGCTTCAGTGTTTTATTCTGGAGCTCATACTGGCTCACTCTTCCCTGGTGGCTCAGAGGGTAAAGAATCTGCCTGCAATGCAAGAGACCTGGGTTCAATCCCTGGGTCGGGAAGATCTGCTGGAGAAGGGAATGGCAACCCATTCCAGTATACTTGCCTGGGGAATCCCATGGACAGAGAAGCATGGTGGGCTACAGTCCACGGGGTTGCAAGGAGTCGGACATGAGTGAGTGCCTGACACTTTCACTTTTCACCCTGGCCCAGAAAAAGGCTATGGTGGCCTTCTCTTTGGGCCTTTCTTTCCTTTTGTTTGTCATCCCAGGGTCAGCGGGCCTTGGTGCCTCTCCATTAATTTATGTGAAAACGTCTCTCATTTTGAATTTGAATCTACATCTGCTGTCTGGAGACTTCTCATCTCTGCCGGGGTGGCAGTTGAATGATATCATGAGATAGTGATATCTGCAAGGCTGATGCCCTGAAGTTTTTCCCCCAGCCAGGCCACTCATCATCCAGTCCTTGGCCTTTCTTTGTAGCATCAGAAACTCTCTGAGCCAGATGGAGCCCCAGTGACCACCTAGTCTAACTCTCTGTGTCTCCTCTGCAATGTGTCTGAAAAGTGGCTATACAGGCTGCTTTAGTACTTTTCAAGGTAGTCTGTTCTACTTTTAGATAGGGCTTCCCTGGAAATTCAGCTGATACAAAACTTGCCTGCAATGCAGGAAACCCTGGTTTGATTCCTAGGTTGGGAAGATGCTTGGGCTTCCTTGGTGGCTCAGCTGGTAAAGAATCCTCCTGCAATGAGGGAGACCTAGGTTCAATCCCTGGGTTGGGACGATCCCCTGGAGAAGGGAATGGCAGCCTGCTCCAGTCTTCCTGGCTGGGAAATCCCCTGGACAGAGGAGCCTGGCAGGGTATAGTCCATGGGGTGGCAAAGAGTCACATGATTGAGTGACTAAGCACACAGCACAATCTGTGGAAAACACTTTAAACCTTCAATCTATTTAAGTTTCTTGTTTATTCTCTTGAAGAGTACTTCCACAGTGACTTTTTCAACACTTGGTTCTTCAGTGAAGGCTGCCTGAAGATAGAATCCTTTAAGGTCCCATTTGCTAAGTGGTGAGGTTCTTAAAGGCATGAATCCATCCTATTCTCTGTATTCCTCGCACTTGGCATAATATCCGAATCTAATAGATGCTCAGTAAATGTCTAAGGCAATAATGAATGAGGAGCAACTACTTATTGAGGATTTAAAATGTGGCAGACACTCCCCTAAGCCCTTTATGTGCCTCAGAGCAACCTGGTATAGTAGGCAGCGCTTTTCTCAGCATGTTTTTTTTTTAACATGAGGAAACTAAATCTTAGAAATGTTAAGTACTTTTCTAAGGTGATGCAGTCATGAAAGGGAGTAGTGAAGATTCAAACCCAGAAGTGTGGACTCTCTAATTCACTCTTCTTTGTATATTATTTCAAGTTTCTTTATTTTTTCAGTTCAGTTCAGTCACTCAGTCGTGTCCGACTCTTTGCGACCCCATGAATCGCAGCATGCCAGGCCTCCCTGTCCATCACCAACTCCCGGAGTTCATACAGACTCACACCCATTGAGTCAGTGATGCCATCCAGCCATCTCATCCTCTGTTATCCCCTTCTCCTNTGACTAATGATGTTAAATATCTTTTCATGTGCTTATTGATCGTTTGTTATCTCTGGAGAAGTGTCTAGTCATTTACTTTGCCCGTTTAAAAATTAAGTTCCTTGTTTTGTTGTTATGGGGGTTCTTTATATATTCTAGATACTAAACCTTATGAGATATAATATGATATGCATATATTTGCTAAGAGTTTTATGGTTTTAAGTCTTACATTTAGGTCTTGATCCATTTTGAGTTAATTTTTGTATATTAAGGTAAAGGGTCAAAACGGAGAAGGCAATGGCACCCCACTCCAGTACTCTTGCCTGGAAAAATCCCATGGATGGAGGAGCCTGGTGGGCTGCAGTCCATGGGGTCACGAAGAGTCAGACGTGACTGAGCGACTTCACTTTCACTTTTCACTTTCATGCACTGGAGAAGGAAATGGCAACCCACTCCAGTGTTCTTGCCTGGTGAATTCCAGGGACAGTGGAGCCTGGTGGGCTGCTGTCTATGGGATCACACAGAGTCGGACACGACTGAAGCGACTTAGCAGCAGCAGCAGTAAAGTGTCCAAATTCAGTTTTTACTTGTGCACATCCAATTTTCCCTACACCATTTGTGGAAAATACTGTCTTTTCCCCACTGAATAGTCTTGGATCCCTTGTTGAAAATAATTTGACCATGTATGAAGAGTTGATTTCTGGACCCTCTAACNGCGACTTAGCAGCAGCAGCAGTAAAGTGTCCAAATTCAGTTTTTACTTGTGCACATCCAATTTTCCCTACACCATTTGTGGAAAATACTGTCTTTTCCCCACTGAATAGTCTTGGATCCCTTGTTGAAAATAATTTGACCATGTATGAAGAGTTGATTTCTGGACCCTCTAACCTGTTGCCTTGATCTGTATGTCTGTCTGTATGTCAGTACCACATTGTCTTAATTCCTGTGGTTCTAAAGTAAGTTTTGAAATTAGGACATGTGAGACCACTAACTTTTTTTCTAGATCATTTGGCTATTCAAGGACTCTTGAATTCCCACATGAATTTTAGACTTGGCATTTTGATTTATGCAAAACTGTTGAGATTTTGATAGGGAATGCATTAAATCTCTGGGTAGTATTGGCATCTCAAGACTCTTAAGTCTTCTGAGCCATGAACATGAGATGTCTTTTCATTTATTACTATCTTATTTAATATCTTTTAGTAAATTTTTATAGCTTTTGATGTCTTTATTTGAAAAAACTCTTCTCTTTATTTTAAAATTTCCCCAACCACCAAGTTTTCCTCCTAGAAAATAACCACTATTTTCACTTTCTCACTTTCTCTGTGCCTTCTATTTCCATATATATGAATAAAATTTTGATATATAAATTTCTCAAAACCAAATAGTAACATACATAACTTACTGTTCTGTCCCTATGTATTTTTCCACTCAAGAACTGATCTTGGAGATTCTTCCACATCAGGACCCTGAAATCTGTCTCTCTTTTTAAAAGCTTTATACATTCCATAATTTTATTTAACTCATCCCCTTTTGATGGATATACAGATTTCTTTCTTTGTTTTTTTTTGGTTTTGGTAATATTTTGCTATTAATGCTTCAATGAATAAACATAAAGATGTCATTTGCCCACATGCAAATATACAGAAGAAAAATTTTAAAAGTAGAATTGTGCCAAAGAGTGAGTTTAAAATTTCACATTGTAGTTCCACATAGCCTACATGGAAGTTGTGCCAATTCATCCACTTACCAGCCTGGTGGCTATTTCCTTGTATCCTTGCCAGCACAGTGTGTTATCAAACAACTTTTAGCCCTGGACTATCTTAAGGGATGAAAAGTGATATCTCCTAGTTTAATTGTGTTTTTCTCTTGTTGTGATAGTGAACAACTTTTCAAATATTATGAGCCTTTTATATTTTCTAATTTGTGAGTTGATTGATCATATCCTTTGCACCTGTTCATGTTAATTTGTAATTCACTATATATTAAGAGAAAATATCTACTTCTGTTTTACTGACTATGCCAAAGCCTTTGACTCTGTGGATGACAACAAACTGTGGAAAATTCTGAAAGAGATGAGAATACCAGACCACCTGACCTGCCTTTTGAGAAACCTGTATGCAGGTCAGGAAGCAACAGTTAGAACTGGACATGGAACAACAGACTGACTCCAAATCGGGAAAGGAGTACGTCAAGGCTGTATATTGTCACCCTGGTTATTTAACTTATATGCAGAATACATCATGAGAAACGCTGGGCTGGAGGAAGCACAAGCTGGAATCAAGATTGCTGCCAGAAATATCAATAACCTCAGATATGCAGATGACACCACCCTTATGGCAGAAAGTGAAGAGGAACTAAAAAGCCTCTTGATGAAAGTGAAAGAGGGGAGTGAAAGTTGGCTTAAAGCTCAACATTCAGAAAACGAAGATCATGGCATCTGGTCCCATCACTTCATGGGAAATAGATGGGAAACAGTGGAAACAGTGTCAGACTTTGTTTTTGGGGGGCTCCAAAATCACTGCAGATAGTGATTGCAGCCATGAAATTAAAAGACACTTCCTCCTTGGAAGGAAATTATGACCAACCTAGATAGCATGTTAAAAAGCAGAGACATTACTTTGCCAATGAAGGTCCATCTAGTCCAAGCTATGGTTTTTCCAGTAGTCACGTATGGATGTAAGAGTTGGACTATAAAGAAAGCTGAGCGCCAAAGAATTGATGGTTTTGAACTGTGGTGTTGGAGAAGACTCTTGAGAGTCCCTTGGACTGCAAGGAGATCCAATCAGTCCATCCTAAAGGAAATCAGTCCTGAATACTCATTGGAAGGACTGATGTTGAAGCTGAAACTCCAATATTTTGGCCACCTGAAACTAACTCATTTGAAAAGACCCTGATGCTGGGAGGGATTGAAGGTGGGGGGAGAAGGAAACGAACGACAGAGGATGAGATGGTTGGATGGCATCACCAATTTCATGGACATAAGTTTGATTGAACTCTGGGAGTTGGTGATGGATAGGGAGGCCTGGTGTGCTACAGTCCATGAGGTTGCAAAGAGACGGACATGAGTGAGCGACTGAACTGAACTAATATATTAAGAGAATTTGTCCTTTGCAGTGTAGATGCAGAAAATATTTTCTACTTTGTAGTTTGCCTTTTGTAGTTATTTATATTTTTATGACAATTTTTATTTAGTTGAATGTATCAGCCTTTTTATTACTGTATTTTGGTTTTAAATTGCTAATAGAGGCCTTTGCAACTACGAAAATTACACATTAAAAAATTCTGGCATTTTTATGGTTTCATTTGTTACATTTATATCTTTGATTCATAGATAATTTATTTTGGCATAAGACTTGAGGGAAGGATCCTACTTAATTTTTTCCCATATGTCTACTCAGTTGTCTCAAAACCATTTATTAACTATTCATCTCTTCCTCAGTGATCTGAAATATAATATTTCTCATAGATATTTAGGTCTCATTCTGCATTTTAAATTCTGTTCTGTTGATCCATTTGTACATTCATATGCCAGAATCCATATTTTAATTAAAGCAATTTTATAATGTGCCTTAATATGTGGGGACTAGTTATCTTTAATAACATTTCTGTGTTAGAATTTTCCTGAATATTCTTGCTTACTTATTGTTCCATATGAACTTCAGATTAAACTTATCTGGCTCTTGCCAAAACTTACTGTTGATTTGTTTGGAATATGTTTAATTTATAAATAAACTCAGGGAGAATTCGCATCTTTAGAATGTTAAATTTCTTTATCCATGAATGTGTTGTGACTTTTCATTTGTTCAAGTCTTTGTTTTTTTGTCCTAAAGTAGTATTTTAAATGAAATGTTTCTTCATGCATCTTGCATAGTTCATATTAAATTTATTCCTCTCTCTTTAATTTAATTTTAATTTGTTTTTATAAAGATCCATCCTCTTAACTACTAGAGATCTCACTGTGCTTTTAGGAATTTAGTCACTGTAAGTTTCCCGTTCTTCTGGCCAGGAGTGCTACAGTGTCCCTAAAGGAAATAATCCTCCCAGACATCGCCAGTTATCCAAATCTGGCCTGTGATTTACTGTTTTCACTTTCTGAGTAATGGGCCTCTTTTAGGTCCATTATTATCATCTTATATTTGTCTAAAAAGCCCTTTGTATATGTGACTTCACTTGAACCTTACAATGACCTTGAGCTATCAACAAAGAAAATATTTATTCGTGTTCATTTTGAGAGGGAAGAAGTTGCTCTCCTGGTTCACACGGGTGGGGCTGGACTGTTATGTTCAGTTGCTCAGTCGTGTCTAGTCTATCTGTGACCTCACTGACTGCAGCATGTCAGGCTTCCCTATCACTGTCTTGGAGTTTGCTCAGACTCAGGTGCATTGAGTCAACAATGCCATCCAACCATATCATCCTCTGTCACTCCCTTTTCCTCCTCCTTTNTATTTATTCGTGTTCATTTTGAGAGGGAAGAAGTTGCTCTCCTGGTTCACACGGGTGGGGCTGGACTGTTGTGTTCAGTTGCTCAGTGGTGTCTGGTCTATCTGTGACCTCACTGACTGCAGCATGTCAGGCTTCCCCATCACTATCTTGGAGTTTGCTCAGACTCACGTGCATTGAGTCAGCAATGCCATCCAACCATATCATCCTCTGTCACCCCCTTTTCCTCCTCCTCTNGGGCTGGACTATTGTGTTCAGTTGCTCAGTCGTGTCTAGTCTATCTGTGACCTCACTGACTGCAGCATGTCAGGCTTCCCTATCACTGTCTTGGAGTTTGCTCAGACTCAGGTGCATTGAGTCAACAATGCCATCCAACCATATCATCCTCTGTCACTCCCTTTTCCTCCTCCTTTCAATCTTTCCCAGCATCTGTGTCTTTTCCAATGAGTTGGCTCTTGGCATCAGATGGCCAAAATATTGGAGCTTTTGCTTTAGCATCAGTCCTTCCAGTGAATATTCAGGGTTGATTTCCTTTATGATTGACTGGTTTGATCTCCTAGCTGTCCAAGGGACTCTCAAGAGTCTTCTCCAGAGCCACAGTTAGAAAGCATCAGTTCTTTGGCACTCAGCCTTCTTTATGGTCCAGCTCTCACATCTGTACATGACTACTGGAAAATCCATAGCTTTGACTATGCAGGCCGTTGTTGGAAAAGTAATGTCTCTGCTTTTTAATACATTGTCCAGGTTTGTCATAGCTTTTCATCNTCAAAAGTAACTTTCTCTAGAAGATCTTACTTGCTTATCCTTTCTAAACTTTAGGCTACTACATCTCCCTGCCTAGTTTTTCTTCCTGAGCCCTTGTCATCATCTAAAATGCCCTTTGTTATCCCTAAACATTTTTTTTATTATTTATATCCTCCATTGGAATACAGGTGATAGGAAGTCGGGGATCTTTGCTTTGTTGCTTTTTATGAGCCCAGACTGCCTGGAGCCCCGGGTTGAAGGGAGCGGGCCATGATGGGAGTCACCAATAACAGCCTGCCGTGGGCTGCTATTGTAGGCCTGGTTCTTCCTAATGACTACAGATTACTTTAACCTTTCCCTTCTTGCAGCTCTTTGGGCAGGGTGCCATTTGCTCAGGATGTTTCCCCCCTAGGGAGTCAGCCAATCTGAGGTGTGGGTTAATGCCTTTACCTTTTACTGGCTTTTAATTGAAGGTTCTTGAGATCATGTTCCTTTCATGCAAAGAGCTGGATCTCTGATGGTGGGAATTCCAGACACAGTGGTCAAGGACAGGCAAGGCCCCCCTGACCACAGGCCTCCAAAGAAGTGGCTGATGACCCCACCGGCTGCAAGGCCATTGCTTAGATTTTCCTGAAAGCCATTCTGTGGAAGCAGGCCCTGGGCAGTACACTCACTCTTAGAGCAGCCTGCCCTGCGCCTGGGGTATGGAGTTCATTACAGGCTTGTTGAGGACAGAGCCAGGCACCCAAGACATGCTTGCTGACTGAATGTGGGCTAATCAATGAGGACCACAGCTCTTAATGGGGACTTCCCAGCATTGCCTTATAAGCACATGGAAGTCTTTACCAGATTCCATTATTCTGATCCCTTCTTCCAGAATTTGAAGAATGGCCACCACCTTCTTGTACATTCACCAGGGTCACAGAAATGAAGCAGTTCACAGGCTTGACTCACAGCCTGATTTACTTTAGCTCTAATCTGTTTCCTCTTAGTATCTGTCTAATTATCTCTAAAGCATGTCTGTCCAGAGAGTTCGAAAGTCCTGAGAGCCTCTTCCCTAGCAGAAGAAATACAAAACAAGCATTGAAAGAATAAGAACATATCTGAATATTCTTCTTGCCCTGCCTTTCCTTTCTTCCCATCCCCAGATGGTTGTTTGGCATTTTGGCCCCTGAATCAATGTGTGGCTTGTTTTTGTAGGATGAAGCA
>SJYA01002524.1:2570511-2622262 GCA_006410615.1 Neotragus moschatus
GGATAGTTGCAATAATGGACTCAGTCCCTGCCCTGGAATCTCTGGTTCCAGGGAGGGCAGATATAAACGCCAGTGGTGCCCAGCACTGAGCTATCTTCTTAGCTCAGATTGGGTTTAGGTGGACAGGATGGCCTTGCCATGCAGATGTAGGGTTGCACTTGAGTGTACTCAGTCTCCAAGGGAAAGAGAAAACATATGTAACTTGAGGCCTACCTAGCCTTTGGGAGGTTGGGTCACATGTAGTCCAGCCCTCATTTCACAGATTGAAGAAGACGTAAGTGATCTGAGGAGTTGAGCTGGGGAGTCAGTGTGGTTTGCTCAGTGGGAGTTCTGCTAGTTATCATCTGAATGATGGGCCTTGTTTTAAGCCGCTGGGCCCCAGATCTAATTAGCCATAGCTGTGCTCCTGGAAGGTGTGCGTGGTGGTGGTGAGTGTGTGTATGAGTCAGGTAGGTGTTGCCTCAGAGGTTTTTGTGTCTTCCAGTGTTTACTGTACACCCTCTTCTGGGAGATTCAAGTCAGATTTCCAAGAAAAGGGCTAATTTTCCTTCTCCTTTTACACGCCCTGATGTTTAAGACTATGCTTTCAGCTGCTCTGCTTGCCATTTGTGTATGGAGACACTGATGTTTACTTAAGACATTAAAAAGTATGGGGCATGAGTCTTTTTTATCCCTTTTTTTTTTCTTTTATTGGCTGTATTGCATGGCATGTAGGATCTTAACTCCCTACCCAGGGATCGAACCCATGCCCCCTGAAGTAGAAGCATGGAATCTTAACCACTGGGCCACTGGGAAATTCCCTGGGGCTATGAGTCTTGAGGGAGCAGCAGGGAACTGTAATATCCTCATTGAAAAGAACTGAGCCTGTGGTGAGTGCATGAGGGCACTGGGTGGGCAGGCAGTGGGCTGGGGGGACAGGACCCAGGATCCAGCCTGGAGCTCCCTGGCCCATGCCTCCCACCAGGCTCACCGGTCTTCTCCTCTACAGGGTGAGTCCAGAGAGGNAGCAGCAGGGAACTGTAATATCCTCATTGAAAAGAACTGAGCCTGTGGTGAGTGCATGAGGGCACTGGGTGGGCAGGCAGTGGGCTGGGGGGACAGGACCCAGAATCCAGCCTGGAGCTCCCTGGCCCATGCCTCCCACCAGGCTCACCGGTCTTCTCCTCTACAGGGTGAGTCCAGAGAGGACCCTGAAGGTGGGCAGAGGCGGAGAACAGTTGGTGAATGTTCTCTCACAGAGTTCTGCAGATGGCAGCATCCTTAGGAGGCTCTGGGGGACACGTGGGGAGAGCAGAGAGGTGGCAGGTCTGGGCTGGCTGCTGTTACAGGGCAGAGAAGGTCAGAGAGGCATCGCCATGTGGCATCAACTTGGCCCTCAGTGGAGTTGATGCCCTTTGGGTGGGGATGGAGGCACAGGCACACCCTGAGGCTTATCCAAGACCATGAGAGTCAACACCACGCAGACAGGACTTGAAGCTCTGGTTTCCAAGGAATGGGCAGTGTTGGAGGTCTCACTGTGAGCTGGGCTGGGCTGGGTTAGGAGGTAGGGGTCACTGAGAGGAATCCACAGGGAATCTGCTGTCTTATTGGGAAGATGAGATAAAACAGCCCTGCACCATAGGATTCAGAGTTAAGGTGTGTCGTATGAAAACGCCAAGGCCTGGAGTTGTTTAAAGCAGGGAATGAAGCCCTGGTATTAAAAGGGTTGATAATAGAAGAGAGGCCTTGAACTGAAGCCTCCCGGATGGTGAAACTGGAGGGAAGGGAAGACGTGCCGGCTGCCAGGAGGGGAGCGTCTCCAAGAAAAGCACGGAGCTATGGGTGACAATGAGAAGACGGGCCTGTGTAGAAAGGATGGATTTGTGTGTGTGCACTTGTGCACGAGCACGCGTGTTTGCCTGTGCATATTGGCATGTTGTAGATGAGGCTCCAAGGTACATGTGATGGAACTGAGTTGGAAATGGATTCTCCTGATATCGGGACATTTGAACTCTCGATCCTACTCTTTCTTACCAACAGCCTTGTCACTTCGAGCAAACCCCGTTCCTTCTCTGTTCTTCAGTTTCCTGGGCTGTAGTTGCCTTTCCAGACCTTATCCAGCCCTGGCTCGTATCGGCAGAGTTTTGAGTAAAGACCCTCAGCCCCTGACTTTACTGCTTCTGAGTCCTTCCCTGAGGATGACAGGCAGGGGACCGAGAGAAAGGGGGTCTTTTATGACCCTGCACCCTGGCCAGGAGATTGCCTTCAAGTTGCCAATATTTACTGGGAGAAATTTAGTGGTGCTCTTTGGAGCTCATTGCTCTCAGGCAAACCAGATCTTGAATTAAAGCCTTAATTATCCAGGCAGCCTTCCCTGAGGCACCATTCTCCATTTTAATTTTGGGGAACTGGTGCATGTGATATTCTTCTTCTCTTGATCTCTCACCAGTCAGGCTGCAAACACTTCTCTGGAGACCCAGCAGAGGATGTAAGTGATGGCTCCTGGGGCCCAGAGCCCTCCATTACCTGGTGCTGGGAGGGCGCAGGTCCCCTGTAGCTATTGCCCAAGGACAGGGTGTCCTGTGGCAGAAAGAAGAGATATGGGGAGCCCTGGTCTCTGGGGCTTTTAGCACCTGCCTCTTTGCTCCCCCGCCCTCATCCCTCCCTTTATATCCAGGGCAGGGTTGGGGAGGGGAGAGTCGATATGTCCTCTGGCTCAGTGCCTCTGATCTAACCTCATAATGGCCTGTAAACCTCAGCTTGCCCAGGACTGAGAGAACATGAGACCCAATGAGCCCACACACCTGTCATGCACCTGCCCTGACCCTGATTCCTGGCATGAAGGTGGCTCTTGGACAACAGCCTTGCAGAGAGGCACTTGCAGCCAGCTGAGGAGGAAGCAAGGATTATAACGAAGCAGGTATCCACCGAGAAGGCACAGCGTTGCATTAAGTGGCCCAGAAGGTGTGTATGGAGAGAGATCAGTGTGGACGTGGCAGTGAAGTATTAGGGCTTTTTCAGTTCAGAGAGACAGAAGTTCAGCTCCAGGTGATTGAAAGTAAGAAAGGCAGGTTTTAGTTCATGTAACCGGGAAGAAGAGGGGTGGATATAGATCAGGTTCAGCTGGACCAAACAGTTCAAGCAGCCTCCATTTTCCCCTTGACCGCTCCCCCTCACTGTGTTTTCTCCTCTGTGGCTTTTTTTTTTTTTTTCCTTACATTCATTTATATGCAGCTGCTTTACATTCATTTATATTGGAGTATAGTTGTATATTGTATTAGTTTCTGCTGTGCTGCAGAATGAACCGGCCATACATATGCATGCATCCCTCCTTTCTGGACTTTTTTCCATTCAGGTCACCACAGTGCATTAAGTAGAGCTCCCAGTGCTATACAGGAATTTCTCGTTAGTTTCTGTTTTACACACAGTAAGTACCAATGGTGTCTGTGTATCAATCCCAATTTCCCAGTTCCTCCCACCCACCCCTTTCCCCCTCAGTATCCATACACTTGCTCCTCTCCTTCTTTTTGAGTGAGCTTCCCAGGTGGCTCAGTGGTAAAGAATCTGCCTGCCAATGAAGGAAAAGCAGGAGGCGCAGATTTGATCCTTGGGTCAGGGAAGATTCCCTGGAGTAGGAAATGGCAACCCATTCCAGTATTCTTGCCTGAAAAATTCCACGCATAGAGGAGCCTGACAGGCGACAGTCCACAGGGTCGCAAAGACTCAGACACTACTTCTTTTTGAGTATTGACTTTCTTCCTCAGTATTACAAATATTCTTCGAGTGGGAAGGTTGGCATTTCCAGGCCCTTTAATCTGAGTGTGGCAAAAGAAAAAGTTTTTCTCTTTCCGTATCCATAAATAAACTCTGGGGGAAGCACTCTGGCCTGGTATAGGCATGAGTGATTTTGGCTGGGCCTCCATCACATGGCCAGTCCTGTGATCACGGTCAGGTAGGTTCTATGATCGCCTTTCCCATCAGAATCACATGACTCAGGCGGGAGGAGAAGTGCCTCTAACGAAGAGAGGATGCTGGCCACACAGTGGCAACAGATGCCCTCTGTTAGTGGCTTAGAGGTAATGATGGTGACTCAGCTCTGCAGTGCCCTGGGTTCGGATTGCGGGGGGAAGGAGGGAAAACTGGGATTGGGTCATTTAGGCTAAAAGGAATTTCCTGGCTTGGGTCTTGAGGGGCCAGCAGTCCCACATCACAGTGTCCAAAGGGGCCTGAAGACCTTGATTCTGATCCAGGTTCAAAAGCATCTGATGAGTGGGGACGTTGCAGCAAGTGGTGAGAGGGGTGAATGTGTGCAGGTGCTATGGTTTCTGTGGTCAGCTGTCTGGATCGGAGCAGCACAGGAGCTAAAGTGCAAGTCAGGAAATGAAGGCAGCCTTAAAATTTATACCAATCTAGCAAGGAGAGACAGAGAAGGCAATGGCAACCCTCTCCAGGACTCTTGCCTGGAAAATCCCAGGGACGGAGGGGCCTGGTAGGCTGCAGTCCATGGGATCGCTAAGAGTTGGACATGACTGAAGCGACTTAGCAGCAGCAGCAGCAAGGCAAGAGAGGAGGTGCCAGTCCAGAGAGCCTGTAGGCCGGTACAGGGCATATCAATTGTTGCTCTTACAACAGCCCTGTTCTTTGAAGCTCCTCTGATCCTCTTTGTCCTGTTGTATAGTCTAGGCAGGGTTGAGGCTGTGGGAGACAGGCTAAAGGGGCTGGGGGAGCTGGGTGCTGATGGGCCTTGAAGAATGGTGGAGAGGATTCTGGGAAAGTGGAGAAAGGCATGCAAGTAAGAGTCGGGGAGCATTCATAGCTTTAGCCATCCAAACTGAGTTCCTGTCGCAACAGATGACTCTCCATGTCTCGAACCTAGAAATGATCAGAAATACCGTCCCTTCCCCCCACCTCTTTTGCCTTACATGTTCCCAGTTATTCCATCCATAACCTCCGCAGTTAAGGAATTAATTAATTCAACAATGTGTATTAAGTGCCTGTCATTCATAGGCACATATTGGTGCTGAAGATACAAGAGAAAACAAAGTAAATGCAGTTTCTGTACTTTGGGAGAGAAGCAACCAAACAATAAAAATAAAACAAGTAAACAAGTCAATGAATGAAATAGCTATAGATGAGGCAAGTCCTATGAAAAAAACAAACAGGGCGCTGGAAGAGAAAAACAGCAGGGAAACATTTTTTAAAAGATTGAAGTACATAGTTGATTTCCCCTTGGTGTAGGTTGCTGCCACACTTGGTGGCTCAGATGGTAAAGAATCTGCCTGCAATGTGGGAGACCTGGTTTCAGTCCCTGGGTTGGGAAGACCCCCTGGAGAAGGGAATAGCAACCCAGTCCAGTATTCTTTCCTGGAGAATCCCCATGGACAGAGGAGCCTGGCTAACTACAGTCCATGGGGTCACAAAGAGTCAGATATCACTGAGCGACTAACACACACACACAGCTAATTTACAATATTGTTTTAGTTTCAAGTGTACAGCGAAGCGATTTGGTTATACATATATATGTATGTATCTTTATTCTTTTTTTGATTCTATTATAGGTCATTACGAGATATTGAGTATAGTTCCTGTACTATACAGTGGGTTTCCCTGGTGGCTCCGAGGTTAAAGCATCTGCCAGTAAATCCTTGTTGTTTATCTGTTTTATATATGTATGCGTCTGTTAATCCCGTATTCTCAATTCACCCCTCTCCTCTACCTTCCCCTTGTAACCATACGTTGATTGTCTATGTCTGTAAGTCTGCTTTGTAAATAAGTTCATTCGTATTATTCTTTAGATTTCACATGTAAGTGATATCACAGGATATTTGTCTTTGTCTGACTTGCTTCACTTAGCATGACGATGCCTGGTGCCATCCAGGAGAAGAGCTCTTTTTGATGCTGAGTCAAGAAAGGATTCTCTGAGAGGTGACATTTAAGTTTGGATTCGAGGAAGGAGCCAGGCATTTGAAACGCAGGATGAGGAGAATCTCCATTGGAGGAAGTGGCTGGAAGCATTGGACTGGCTGAAGGAGGACTGGTGTGTCTGTCTCCTCACTCGTGAGCAGTGTTGGGATTAAGAGAGGGTGGGAGGTTCATACAGTAGGGAGGGAGTGTGTCGAGTGTCAGCCGGCTCCACCTCTGGGGCTAAAGGCCAACAGGAGGTGCTCAGGGCCCACGGTGTACCATGGAGCATGGCAGGTAAAGAATGGTCTTGTCCAGGGCTCTCCAAGACTCAGGAGAGTAGACTCAGTCCTGGAGCTGTCGAACTTTGGGTTTTCCTAGGGAGAAGGAGTGATTTGGATGCTGTTTCAGTTTTCCGCCATGGCTGTAGCGAATTGCAGAACAGGTGTTCGCTTAGAGCAGCAGAAATCTGTTCTGTTGCAACTGTGCAGGACGGAAGTAATACATCAGAATAACTGGACTGAAATCAACAGTTGAGCGTGGCTGAGCTCTCTCCAGAGGCTCCAGGGGAGGAGCTGCCTCTTGTCTCTTCCAGCTTCTGCTGGCTGCTGGCATCCCTTGGCTTGTAGCTGCATCCCCTCCCATGTCTGCCTGCTGGTCTCATGGCCTTCTCTTCTTCTAAGTCAAATCTCCCTCTGCTTCTGTCTTCTAAGGGCACTTGTCATTGCATTTAGGCCTACCAGGATAATCCAAGCAAATTCCCCCATTTCAAAATCCCCAGTCACATCTGTAAAGTCTCTTTTGTATTATGAGGCAACATTCACAGGCTCTGGAATCTTAGAATGTGTCTATATTTAGGAACTACTATGTAGCCTACCCCAGATGTGATTGGAAGGAGCAGGAGGAGGTGAGGAGAGTGAGAGCAGGATTATTGCACCAATATCTGAAATATATGCTCAGCATCTGGTTGGAATCCCTGATGAGTGCTGGCAAAAATACTTGGGTACATCTCCAGCTATGATATTTTACCTTTTCATTACATCTGAATCTTGTCATTCCCAGGATAAGATTTGACCAGCAGCAAAAAGGGATGAGAAGTTTGGGGTGGCAAGAACCCTTTCAGTTACATCAACTCTTTATGTTTGAAATAAAAAGCCTCCTGACATGGAATAAAAGGGGACAGAGCAATGCGGCATGATGGTGTTCAAGCAAGTGGGGGTGATGAGGATGCTGGAGGGTGGAGGAACGTGGAGACTTCCATTGGCATTTACAGGGAGGGTTGCTTTGTTGCCTTCAGTTCTGAGTTTTTATTGTTAGATTCTGAGAATTCATGGACCTGAACAATTATGTGAGATATGATTAAGTAAATAAGAGAAGAACATGGTATTTCCTAGCTCTGTCAAAGAAACATTAAGGTCTCCTACCTAGACAGTCTTCCAGGAAATATTGAATTTCTTTTCATTATTTCTGAAGTTAAACAAGAATAAATTTGAATAATTAATACATTGGTCTCTCTCTTCACCGCCTCCTCTGCCAGTTGTTAGCATCTATATCATCTGAAGGTGCTGAGAGGAAAGAAATAGATCAGAGATGTAGCAGTGCAATTTGTAGATATTGGCTGAATTGCTCTTTAGACTTGAGAGTGGAGATGATGCTTACGACTGGAGGGTGAGGGTCCTTGTCTCTAAGCCAGTGTCTGCTCCTATTAATCTTTCTCGCAGCCTGGTGAGCCCTTTGGAATAAGGCATCTTTTCTGATTGGGAAGAACAGAGGGGGGCTAAGTGCAGGCTGAAGTCGTCCCCAGGCAGGACTAGTGAGCACTGCTCTGACCCGAGGGAGGGCAGGGCAGGGACTCAGGCTGACCTCAGTGCCCCCATCAGAGTGGTCTCTGGGGCTCCAGTCGTGCTGCCCTGGCTTCTGGACACCTGCTTGTTGTTGGCTGTGCCACTGCCCCATCACAGACCATTGCCAGCTACACATATCGGGAGTTAGTGGGAGCTGTTTGGCTTCCAAAGAGATAATGGGTTCCTCTGCTAATCTAGAGGGGCCTGCAAGAGATCACCTCTCTGGGNTGCCCTGGCTTCTGGACACCTGCTTGTTGTTGGCTGTGCCACTGCCCCATCACAGACCATTGCCAGCTATACATATCGGGAGTTAGTGGGAGCTGTTTGGCTTCCAAAGAGATAATGGCTTCCTCTGCTAATCTAGAGTGGCCTGCAAGAGATCACCTCTCTGGGTCCTGTGAGGGGCTTTCGCTTATATCCCACAAGCATTTAATATGTCTACTCTGTGTCAGGCTCTGGAGACACTGCAAGACACGGCACAAGCTTGGCCCCCAAGTAGCTTTTGTCTAATGGGAGAAGCCATGAAATTAAAAGACATTTACTCCTTGGAAGGAAAGTTATGACCAACCTAGACAGCATATTAAAAAGCAAAGACATTACTTTGCCAACAAAGGTTCATCTAGTCAAGGCTATGGTTTTTCCAGTAGTCATGTATGGATGTGAGAGTTGGACTATAAAGAAAGCTGAGTGCTGAAGAACTGATGCTTTTGAACCGTGGTATTGGAGAAGATTCTTGAGAATCCCTTGGACTGCAAGGAGATCCAACCAATCCATCCTAAAGAAGATCAGTCCTGAGTGTTCATTGGAAGGACTGATGTTGAAGCTGAAACTCCAATACTTTGGCCACCTGATGCAAAGATCTGACTCATTTGAAAAGACCCTGATGTGGGGAGGGATTGGGGGCAGGAGGAGAAGGGGACGACAGAGGATGAGATGGCTGGATGGCATCACTANGGTATTGGAGAAGATTCTTGAGAATCCCTTGGACTGCAAGGAGATCCAACCAATCCATCCTAAAGAAGATCAGTCCTGAGTGTTCATTGGAAGGACTGATGTTGAAGCTGAAACTCCAATACTTTGGCCACCTGATGCAAAGATCTGACTCATTTGAAAAGACCCTGATGTGGGGAGGGATTGGGGGCAGGAGGAGAAGGGGACGACAGAGGATGAGATGGCTGGATGGTGTCACTAACTTGATGGGTGTGAGTCTGAGTGAACTCTGGGAGTTGGTGATGGACAGGGAGGCCTGGCGTGCTGCAATTCATGGGGTCGCAAAGAGTCGGACATGACTGAGCGACTGAACTGAACTGAACTGAATGGGAAAAACAGACAAGTAACCCAAATCAATCAGAGCAGGATAAAGGTTGCTACTGGTCTGAGTGCAGAGTGATCTGTGAGCACAGAACCTGGTCTTGCAAGGCAAGGGTGGCTTTCTGGAGGCAGTCATGTCTACTGTGAAGTCTGAGAGAGAATTTGGGTTAGAGTCAGCCAAGTAAAAGGTGGAGGAGAACATTCCAGACAGAGGGAATAACATATGGCCAGGCTCTGGAGAGAGCGAACATGACGTGTTTGAGGAATTACAAGTGGTTTGGCATGAATGTAGTACTGAGTGCAGGGTGAGGGTCAGAAGAATTGGGAGTGAACCAGGTGCCCACTCTTTGAACAGCGTATTAGGGCAATGGAGCATGAAAGGGTTTATGCATGGGAGTGAGATGATCAGACTTACACTTACTATTATTTTAGAAAAATCATTCTGACTAGTATGCAAAATGGCTTGGGGAATGGATAGGACTATTTAGTAGGGACACCAGTTCAGGTGCTATTGGTCATTTGGATAAAAGACATTGGTGGGATAGACTAAGATCTAGGCACAGTGGATGGTGAGAAAACACAAATATTTGGAATATTAATAGAGAATAAGTGACAGGCTTTGAGGTTGTAGAGGGTGAGAGAGGANAATGGCTTGGGGAATGGATAGGACTATTTAGTAGGGACACCAGTTCAGGTGCTATTGGTCATTTGGACAAAAGACATTGGTGGGATAGACTAAGATCTAGGCACAGTGGATGGTGAGAAAACACAAATATTTGGAATATTAATAGAGAATAAGTGACAGGCTTTGAGGTTGTAGAGGGTGAGAGAGGAGGAATAGAAGATGACATTTAGGCTTCATTTTCTGAGCGGCAAACTTAAATGATGGTCTCATTTTGGTCAGTTAGGAAATACTTCGAAGGAAAGATACAGGACTTGAGATGCTTGTGAGCTACTCAAGTGGAGACGACACTGGAGAACGCAGGAGATAGAGCAGGACATNTGTATAAAGGGACATTAAAAAAAAAAAGAGGGGTTGGTAAAATCATGCAATGCAATGTGTAATCTTTTAAGAGTTTACAAAGTTGCAGAAGGGATTTGTTTTAGATGTTTGAAAGTACTTTCTTATTGTGGGCTAGTGATCCAGTGAACCAAGGAACATTAAGGCTAATCCTTACATGGAGATTTCTTGGAAAAGCCTTGATATTATAGTTGTGTTTTTGAAGTGAGTGTCAATGTCCTATTTTGCATAAAGAGTGTTGGTGAGAGGAGAATCTGGCTATTGCCAAGCTGTGTGTTAGATCTGATTTATTCATAATGAACTCTCATTTTACATCAATGTAAAGCAGGCTTCTAGAGACTGTCCTCCTTCAGAAGTACACCCGGCACACTACATCGTGTCCTTGTAACATTTTCCCCCATATGTCTCTTCCTCAAATTCCAGTCTAATGCATATGCCAACAGTGTTTCCCACTTACAACACTTCCTAACTTTAATCATTTTATCAGAAACTCAGGCAAGCACTTGTGGAACCAACAGAAGTTTTGGTTGATACTGCAGGATTTATTTGAAGGCAATTTCTGGCCTTTCCTTGGAAATCACCCTGGTTGTGTTGGGTCTGAGCACAGGCTCTGTTGGAAAGCTTGATAAGTCCCCTAGCTTTACTGGCCTTAGTCCCTTATTTGTATAACAGAGGCTTGGCCTGACTGTAGTTGATTAACAAACAATTATAATCAAATACTCACTCAACAGATGTTTGTGGAACATCAGCTCTGTGCTGAATGCATGGATCTGGTCTGAGAATGCTCAGTAGTGTCCGACTCTTGTGACCCCATGGGAGGCCGCCTGCCAGGCTCCTCTGTCCATGGGATTTTCCAGGCGAGAATACTGAAATGGATTGCCATTTCCTTCTCCAGAGGATCTTCCCAACCCAGGGATTGAACCCACATCTCTGGATCGCCTGCATTGGCAGGTGGATTCTTTACCACCTAGGAAGCCCAAGTGCATAGGATGCACGGTCAAATGATAACAATAAAGAATGCACGGCTAACTGCCTTCTGTCTGGGTGGGAGGGTGGTGGTCGTTGAAGGGGCTTTAGATAGAAGACAGAGACATATAAACAAGTAAGTACAATGTCAAGTGTGTATGTAGCAGGCTGAAGGGTATAGATGAGGAATGGTTTAATTCTGCCTGAGAAGGACGGCAAATGACTCACTGCAGGAAGTGACATTTGTACTTGGCCTTGAAGTAGGACTTTATTTTTTAGCATCCAAGGGGAAAGCATAGTGTGGGCAAAGACACAGAAGCTCAAACACACATAATGGGTGTGGGGACTAGCAAGCAGTCACTGTGGCTAAGGGGGAGGTGATGCTGGAGAGGAAGCTGGGGCGAATGGGCCATTCTAAGGAATGTGGGCTTGCACTCCCACTAAGCACCTTCTAGTTCTGCNCATCCAAGGGGAAAGCATAGTGTGGGCAAAGACACAGAAGCTCAAACACACATAATGGGTGTGGGGACTAGCAAGCAGTCACTGTGGCTAAGGGGGAGGTGATGCTGGAGAGGAAGCTGGGGCGAATGGGCCATTCTAAGGAATGTGGGCTTGCACTCCCACTAAGCACCTTCTAGTTCTGCGCTTCCTCACATCTGTGCTTACTCTTCCCTTTTGAATAAATACCTAGAGGCTTGGGTGGTGGAGGGTTTACAACTCCTCGTGGGCTTCCCTGGCTTCCTTTCTGAGATGCTTCCAAGATTAAGCTGCGCAGTAGTTACATTTCTCTATTCACAAATTTAGGTATGCAGGAAATGTAATTTTGGGAATTCCCTGGAGGTCCAGTGGTTAGGACTTCACCTTTCAATGCATGCACTGTGGGTTCGATCCCTGGTTGAGAAGCTAAGATCCACATGCCTCATGACCAATAAATAAGAGTGTAAACAGCAGAGGCAATATGGTTAAGAAATTCAATAAAGACTTTAAAAATGGTCGGCATAAAAAAAAGTTTTCAGAAATGTAATTTTATTTATTTCCCTATAATTTTCCTTAATTTTTATAATAAATTCTCATTCTGCTAGAAAAGGAAACTTAATCTTACTTCATTTGAAGCCCTCTCTTTTCCTTAGGGTTATAGTTAAATGTGAGTTGCATGGGGGGAGCTGGTATAATACATTCACCCTGGTAGTTGCCGAAATAGCGACACTGCTGATCAGTCTTGCAGCCCAGTGCTGAGTGGTTTTGACTTTCCCTCTCTCAATGATAAGATCTCCTTATGTCTGGCTCTCTCCCTTGGCACATAGGAATCAGAGTTGCTCTCTTGCTTCCATGACTCATTAGGCCATGGGTAGCCCCAGAGGCTGTCAAAAATCCTATCTCTGCTGAAGCCTTTTGTAGAAAAAGTCTTGGCAGTTCCCCAGAAAGTTAAATGTAGACTTATGACTCAGCACTTTCACTCCTAGGTATATAACCAACAGAATGTGTGTGTTTCGTGGACCCACAAAAACTTGTACGTGAATGTTCATAGTTGTGTGATTTATGATAGCCGGAGGAGGAGAACAACACAAATGTCTATCAGTTAATGAACGGATAAACAAAGGGTGGCCTATCCATAGGATGAGATACTGTTCAGCCATAAAATGGAATGAAGTACTTATATGTGCTATAGCTGGCTATAAACTTGGAAAACATTTTGTTAAACGAAGGAAGCCAGACATAAAGGTCATATATGATTCCATTTTTATGAGCTGTCCAGAATAGGCAAATCCATAGAGACAGAGAATAGATGACTGGTAGCTAGGGGCTAGGTGTAGTGGAGTGGGAGTGGGGGATTGGAGACTGGGGGATTGAGGATCTCCAGTTGGGTATTGGAGTGACTACTAACAGTGTAGAATTTCTTTTGGTAGGGGAATGGAAATGTTCTGGAATTAGTGGTGACGGTTGTGTAACATTGTGAACATGCTAAAAACCACTGAACTGTAACATTTTAAATGGTGGGTGATTTTTTTCTTAAGCATGCAGACATATCATTTTATTCTTTTTAGATTTTTTAAAAACTTTTTTATTTTGTATTGGGGTATAGCCAATTAACAATGTTGTGATAGTTTCAGGTGAGCAGCAAAGGGACTCAGCCATACATATACATGTATCCACTCTCCCCCAAACTCTCCTCCCATCCAGGCTGCCACATGACATTGAGCAGAGTTCCATGAGACACATCATTTTAAATTGAGGTTATAATGAAAAAAATCCCAGAGATATTAATAACATTTTCTGATATCAGTGCATAATTGTGTGCAAAGTAAATCTCCATGGCATAACATGTAGCAATTTTTAATGGATCATTGCCCTGAGCCATTTGTTTCTTAAGAAAAACCATCAGTTTCAATGAAATAGCAAAATGCTTAAGCATCTTTTTTTTCTACTTACTTCTTCATCTTTAGCAAATTATCACGAGTCACTGCCTGAAGTGATAAGCTTTTTCTATAGAGTCGTCATCACTTTCATTTTAACCACAGATCTCTCCTGTGTTTCTTTCTGCTAAATAAGGTCAGGCTAAATGGTAAATGTTATGTGAATGATATCTTTATTTTGAGGATTGCAAAAAAACAGAAAGGAGAGAGTGACTTTTTCACTCTCTCTCTGGATACCCTATATAACTATTTCTTCTCTGAGACCCTGTAGGACTCTACCTGGATAAGCGGGGCAAGGACCCCTGGTGTTCTCAGATCCCATAGAGTTGTGGGGAGCGTGGTGCAAGGATGCTCGAGAGGTGAAGGACTGGGCACAGCATTCCCCTTTCTTGGGGGCCCACTGTATCTCTCCATCCTTGCTTCCCCCCTGGCTCCCCCAGCGTGGGAAGCTCTGAGCTGCTTTTGTGCGTAGTTCTCTTCCGTCTGTGGTCTAGGCACTGAATCCTGTCTGCTCCTTCCTGAGGGCTGGGCTTTGAAAACTCAAAAGCCGGAGCTAGCTCTCTTCCTCTGCGATTCTTCTGTGCTCCCCTTCCAGAGGCTGTGCACGCAGACTGTCTCAGCAGACGCAGTGAGGGAAGGACGAGGCAGTACAGGGAGACACAGAGCTCGGTTCAGGAAGTCCTGTTACCTACTTCACAGGACAGTTTTGAAGGCTGGTTGCATGCCAGCATCTGATGTTCGGTTGGTCTCAGATGAACATCATCCTACCACTGCTGTTTAGTCTTCCACTTTGTGTGGGGCCCTGCCCCATGGGAAGGTTTCAGAGCTTCATGGGCCAGGAGATTCGGCTGCTAGATTTTCCCATGACCCCTAGGAAGCCTCAAGGATTGTCATTAGGAGGGCCTGGCCTTGGGCAGAGGCAACATGAAAGGAAGACTTTAATGCCCATCTAGGAAGGGAAACTGGGAAATTGGGGTAGCAAACAGTGTTAATTGCTCAGTTGTGTCTGACTCTGTGATGCCGGGGTCCAGCCCTGGTGGATCCAGGGTGATTTGAAGGTGGAGAAGGATAGGCAAGGAAAAACTTGTTTCATTACAGATATAGAGGGATTAGAAAATTAGCAGAGAAAAGAGGCTGAATAACTTGGCTTACACGGAATACCAATCACCACCTACGTAGGCCACAGGTGTCTTTCCGTTCTCCCAAGGGAGAGGAGGCACTGAGGCCCCCCCCCCACCCGGTCCTATCTTAGAAGCCCAGGTAGAATTAGTAGGCGTGGTGAGGACCCCCGAGCCAGATGGGAATTCACCCAGAAAATAGTAGAAGATATTAGAGGAGAAAAAGAGGCTGAATAACTTGGTTTACGTGGGATACCAATAAAATTCCAAGACAAGGAATTTGCATCATCTATGTTGGGCCGCCGGCGCCCAACTTGAATATCGGGAAGTGCCCCTCCCTGGGCACCTTTTCGCATGGGCTTGAAAGCCGGGGCAAGTAAGCAGACATGGCGGGCACCCACGTTCCAGATGGGAATTCAGCCAGAAATACGGAAAACAAGAAAGAACGACATGACATGAGGCAATCAGTCTTTCCAGAAACTGATCTGTTTTCTTTATTTTTAGTTTTGCTTATATACCTTTTGTTACACATAGGGATGAATACAGAGTCATGCAGGGGTCAGCAGTCCTGACCTTTATCAAAATCAGGTGCTTTGCATAAATGTATACAAAAAGGTCTTAGGGGTTTTACATCATCTTCTGGCCATGAGGCCTGCTGACATTTTATGATCTTTTCTGCTAACTAAAAAACTTATTTTTTCCAAGGGTGTTTTTTCTTAAACCAGGCACCACCCTCCAAATATACCCTATTCCTATAGGGTAAGGGTGTAGTGAGTTACAATCAAGAAAGGAATTTATTTAATCCAAGGTTAACATGATTAATCTTAAAGGTTAATACTTCTCTTATATACTAGCTATATTCATTATAAGGGCAAGAAATATGGAGATTTAGCAGCAAACATCAGCCCAACAAATGAAAATCCTTTCACCAATGTTCCCCTTAAGATCTATTTAGTCTTAAGACAGTGATAAAGTTACATTTTTACATAGCAAAGACACAGTGATTTATAACAAAGTTCAGTGGTCTATAACAAAAGAGAAAATTCATTAACTCAAAAGGTCTAGTATTGCTAATATAAAAAACTACTATATTTCCTTTTCTATATTCCAAGTACATTGATTAATATATTCCCAGGTGCCTAAGGATGTGGAGGCCTGGCAGCAATCATTGACTCAACATGAGAAAAGCCCTATGCTAATTAAGACCTTCAAAATACTCCAGACTCTCTGTGCTGTTTATGGTTGAGAGGTAGTAAGCAGTCATGTGCATAGTGGCAGGAGTATGGATAATCCTATCACACAAGCTAGTCTGACCGCAGAGAGGTTTGACCTGAGACACCCTTGTTACATCCAGGGCAGGGAATTAGTAACAATTATTGACACAACAAATGAAAAACCCTTCTCCAATATAATTCTTAACCAACCCGCTATACTAATAAATTCTAACTTCAGAAAAGAATCTGCCTTTAGTAAGTCTAAAACATTTCGTGCCTCTCACGGTTGGGAGGCTGTAAAAAATCACATGTGGCCAGACGAACCTATACAGGCAGGCTAGATAAACTTCAGAGGAGTTCGTAAGCTGAAACACTCTTGTCATGCCCAGTAATTTTTATTAACTGGAGCTGTAGGTTAACTCCTTCTCTGAGAGAAATGGTTATGGGGGAGAGCCCCCCGTAAAGTCAGAGGTATAGGTGAAAGCATAAAACAGACTCTGGTTTGAGGGGTAGATGCTCCGGAACAGGGGATTTCCTGAGGCTTGATCACGCCTTTGCGTATGCCAAGCCTCCTTCCTCATGACCTTTGCCACGGGCAGAGTTCCTCACACTGGCCCCCGGCACTGTGACCCCATGGATTGCAGCCTGCCAGGTTCCTCTGTCCATGGAATTCTCCAGGCAAGAATACTGGAGTGGCTTAGCCATTCCCTTCTCCAGGGGTCTTCCGAACCCAGGGATTGAACCTGGGTCTCCTACATTGCAGGTGGATTCTTTACTGTCTGAGCCGCCAGGGAAGCCCTGGGAAAATGGGAAGGAATTTGAAAGAATGGATAGGAGAAATTAAAGACTCTTAAAAAAAAATGTATTTGTTTATTTATTGGCTATTCTGGGCTTCATTGCTTTGCATGGGCTTTCTCTTGCAGTGAGCGGGGGCTGTGCTGCGTTGCACACACGGTTTCTCGTTGCTGTGGCTTCTCTTCTTGCAGAGCACAGGCTCCAGGCAGCTGGGCTTCGGTAGTTGCAGCACATGGGCTCAGTGGTTGCAGTGTGCTGGCTCAGTAGCCAGGGTGCATGGGCTTTGTTGCTCCACAGCACGTAGGATCTTCCTGGACCAGGGATCAAACCAGTGTCCCTTGTGTTGCAGGGCAGGTTCCTTACCACTGGACCACCAAGGAGTCCCCCCAAAGATTCTGATTGTATACTTTGTCTTCAGTTGAACCAGCCCTTGCCTGAAGCCTCCTCAGTTACTGCATTATGAGTTTTCCAGAGAGGCCAGGGGGAGACTTCAGGGGTTAAATGTCTAATCCCAGGTTTGGCATCAGGCCTCTTATCGGCCCCCGAAGGCCCCATGGGCACAGCTTCCCAGCCTCCTGAGGCCCCCAGAGGCCCCATGGGCACAGCTTCCCAGCCTCCCGAGGCCCCCAGAGGCCCCATGGGCACAGTTTCCCAGTCTCCTGAGGCCCTATGGGCACAGCTTCCTAGCCTTCGGAGGCTCCCAGAGCCTCATGGGCACAGTTTCCCAGTCTCCCGAGGCCCCCAGAGGCCCCATGGGCACAGTTGTGTTTCCAAGCTGAGTTGTGCTCATGGTTGCCTTTTATTGCTTTCTTTGAAGCCAGGTTGCTCCAAAGCAGCCATGAACAGGAGACAAGCAGACCTGCCATCATTTCAGTTTCATTAAGTTCCTAGCGTATATTTTGTGTCTGGTCTGGTGCTGAAGGTTATGAAGAATGCTTTGAAGGCACTCAGAATCTCTTTAGGGAGACAGAAAATGGATATATGAAACTATAACAAAGTGAAAACAAAACACACTCCTTTGTGAATACTTGCCAGAACGTGTGTGTGAGATGTCTGTTGCTATAATTCAGGGAGAGAGAGTGCAGCTAGGATGTCTTAGGAAGGAAGGAGAGAATCCATATTTGGAAGTAGTGGGAACTAAACTGAGACAGTATCTTAGGTCACTTCCCTGGAGACAGACCCTGAATTAAAGATGCGTATGCAAGTGACAGTGAGATTCCTCACAGCTGTTAGAATGGCTATCACCAAAAAGACCACAAATAACAAGTGTTGGCAAGGATGTGGGGAAAAGTGAACCTTTCTTCACTGTTGTTGGGAATGTAAACTAGTGCAGCCTCAGTGGAAAACAGTATGGAGGTTCCTTCAAAAACTAAAAATAGAGCTACCATATGATCCAGCAATCCCACTCCTCGGTGTATATCCACAGAAAATGAAAACACTAATTTGAAAAGATACACACACCCCAGTGTTTATAGCAGTATTATTTACAGTCGTCAAGATACAGAAGTAACCTAAGTGTCCATCAGCAGAGGACTGAATAGAGAAGCTGTGAGACATGCCTACATATATGTGTAGATATGTGCACGCATGCATGTGTGCACAGTGGAATACTACTCAGCCGCAAGAAAGAACGGGATTTTGCCACTTGCAACAACATGGATGAACCTGGAGGGTATTACGTTCAGTGAGATGAGTCAGACAGAGAAAGACAAATGCTATATGTTATCATAGGGGGAGAATCTAAAACCCAAAGCCAGTTAATATAACAAGAAAGGTGTCGACTTGCAGATATAGAGAACAAACAGGTGGTTACCAGCGGGGAGAGGGAAGGGAGGAGGGGCAAGCCAGGGGTAGAGAATTAAGAGGCACAAACTACTGTGTATGAACTAAACTGAAAGGTTATGCTGTACAGAGAATATATATGTGTGTGTATATATGTGTATATATATATATATATATAGCCAATATTTTATAAGAACTGTAAATGGATCTTTAAAAATTGTGAATCACTATGTTTTATACCTGAAACATGTAATATTGTAAGTCAACTGTATCTCAGTTAAAAAATTAAGTAAAATAAAATACCTTAAAAAAAGAGAAAGTGCTTCCAGGAGAAGCTAGGAAGGGCCCAGGGGTGGAACAAGAGGGCAGGGAAGGCAGCAAGCAAGGGTGCTGCTCCAGGTGCCACTCCAGCCTCAGCCTGGCCCCTCCGGGCGCTCTGGAGCATGAATGACACGGCTGACTCTGTCTAAGCTCTAGGCAGGGACCTGGCCCTTCACAATCCCACTCAGTGTCGGCTGCTGTAGGGAAGGAGACTTGGACCCCGGGTCCTTCTGACGCTGCAGGAGGGTGACAGGCCTCTCCGCAGCATCGCAGGTACCAGCCGTCAGAAACCAGACAAGGAGGGCGGTGCATAGAAAGTAGAGGGATCCAGGCTTAGTGCCAGCAGCACGCACTACGGACAGAGGGGCAGGGCCAGGGTAGGGGATGTCTCTAATATTCGCGCTAGAAACACAGATTTGGGCCTCTGTTCAACTGTAAGCCCTTACAAATTCCTGAGCAGGTGGCTGGCACAAGGAACCAGAAGGATGAACCCAATAGTGATGCTCAAGGATCTGGAGGCGACAGAGCCCAGAGGCCACGCAGGCCAGGCACGGGCTTCCCTTAGGGCTTATGTCTGACTCTTCCCCACTGCCTGGGATGTTCCTCCCCCAGGTTTGGTGAACTCCCTGGCCTCCTTCAGGTTTTTGTTCGGATTCCATGTTCTCAGGTCTACCTGACCGTTCCTGCACTGTGCCCTCCTGCACCCCTTATTCCCAGTCTCCTTTGTCCTGCTCTGTGGAGTCCTTTTTCCATAACTGCTAGGAGCTTCCAGCACACTTTGTAACTTACCTATTTATGGCATCCACTGTTAGTTGTCCCTCCTTGGGATAGAGGTCTGTGTGGACAAGGACCTCTGTTTTTGCTCACCAGAGGTGGGGTGGAGGCTGCCACAGAAGGAGCTGGGATGGAAAGGCTTGGGCCTCAGAGGGATCTCAGGGGAGAAGTAGCAGGGTGGAATGGGTCAGCGCAAGGGTTGAGTGGAAGGAGAACACAATAAAGATCACGAAGATTTGGGCAAGAAAAGTGGGATGATGTTGTGTCGTTGGTGTGTGACTCTGCCCTGGACAGGATTCTAGGTGGGGTGTGTTGGAGGGATACAGGATGCAGTGAGGATCTAGGGAGCGGTGAGGGTCCCAGGAGGGGGCTGTGGGTGGCGGAGGGACCTGCTCTCTGATGCGCTAGAGGCTGAGGCTGACTCCTGTGCTGGGGAAAGCCAGGTGCACAATGGGACGGATGGAGGGTTTTCCCACCCTCTTCCCTGTGACCTCCTTCCTGCTGATGGGGCTGCTGGGATGATGAGTGGCCCCAGGGCCTTTCCTCTGCACACAGCTCTTGGCACCATCAGCCCAGCCCCCCAGCATGGAGCTGGCTAGTAGTGAGCGTAGGTGTGAGTATGGGAGAAAGTGGGAACTGCCCCTCCTGGGAAGGGGAGCCCCAACTTTGGAGCCTGCTGGGGTGAATCTGAGGAGCTGGGGTGGGGCAGCTGCAGCCTGTTGGCATGGTATGTTGTTCTTATTGTCTTAAAAAATCAGCAAGAGGAGTCCTGGGCTGGGGTGGACGGTTCAGTGGTCACTTCAGATACTGGTCTTTTTTTCTGCCCCAAAACCAGGGACACGAGGTCCGGACAGCAGAGGTAGGGGCATGCCTCGGCAGAAGCTCTGGAAGCTATATTTGCCTTGTTGCAGGAGAGGGCTTCTCACTGTGCCTGGGGCCCCATGAGCCCCTGACGGTTAGCAGGACGTGGCACCCCAGGAACAGGGCAGAGGTTTTTGAGGCGAGCACTGGCAGTGTGCTCAGCCTCGAGCATCGTTATGTCAGGAAGTGGATGAAGGGGCCTGAGGGGAAGGAGAGGATCGGGGCACATGCCCCATGGAAACTGGCTGCCGAGCACGGGGATGGCTCGTGGAGACCTCCCACTGTGATGGGGAGGACCCGTGAGGACCAGAGGCCTGCCAGAGCCTGTGAACTTGGGGTTATCAGTGTCTCTGGGATTCCACCTCCACAGCTGGTGAGAGCTAGAGGAAGGCTGTCACATGAGCCCGGAATTGGGGTCCCCAGAGAATGAGCCTCCCCATAGTCATGTTTGACTCTCCTCTCTGAATGGTTTATTCCCATCTTACACCTTTTGTTTTAAGGATGGGGAGAGGACTGATACACCTCGCACACATTACAGCTGTTGTTTTGCGTCTTCTCCCCTGCTCCACTTTGATTACTCCACGGGACTCTGATGTTCTGTGGTCCCAGCAGACACTGGCTCAGAGCCATGGTTTCTGCTGTAAGTTGATTGGATCCTCTTGGATTGTTGGTTGCATGCGACCCAATTATCTGAAGGGCGATGTTGTTGTTCAGTCACTAAGTCATGTCTGACTCTTTGTGACCCCACGGACTGCAGCACGCCAGGCCTCCTCATTCCTCACTGTCTCCTGGAGTTCGTCCAAATTCATATCCATTGAATCGGTGATGCCAATCCAGCCATCTCATCCTCAGTTACCCTCTTCTCCTTTTCCCATCAATCTTTCCTAGCATCAGGGTCTTTTCCAATGAGTAGGCTATTTGCATCAGGTGGCCAGTGTATTGGAGCTTCAGCATCAGTCCTTCCAATGAATATTCAGGGTTGATTTCCTTTAGGAGTGACTGGTATCTCAAGGTAGGATTCAATAAATATCTCCAATGGATTAATTTGACCTGTGGCACTTTGAGGGTTGCCAGCATAGTCTAGTCATTTTCCTCTGCTTTCTGCTATGAATCCTCCTTTTCCTTGAGAAGCGAGCCACCACACTGTTGACACAAATCCAAGCCTGCAGGGATGGCATTCACAGGCACTGCTGCAGAAAGAGCGGGAGCCCTGTACATGGGTGGGCTAAAGGAAGAGCAGAGGCGAGGAGTGGCGGTGTGAGCCTGGACCCCAACATCCACCTGCCGTGTGAGCCCAGGCTATTTGCCTCACTTCTCTGAACCTGAGATTTTCTCACAGAAATGGAAAACATAGGCCTTTAGGTTGGGTAACTAAGGAGAGAGCAGACTAATACTGATAGTAGTCATTACCTTACAACGCTTAAGGTCTTCGCCCATGGCTCATCGGTAAGGAATCCGCCTACAGTGCAGAAGCTGGAGTTGATGTAGGTTTGATCCTTGGATTGGGAACAGCCCTGGAGGAGGGCATGGCAGCCCACGCCAGTATTCTTGCCTGGAGAATCCCATGGACAGAGGAGCCTGGTAGGCTACAGCCCATAGGGTAGCAAAGAGTCGGACATGACAGAAGTGATTTAGCATGGCAGAGCAGCAGGGCACATCGCTTAAAGGCCTACTCCGTGGCACGTGCTTATCTGTATCACCTGTAATCCTCACAACAGCCATTGGGGGTACTTTTAGCTCAGTTTATAAGTGAAAGGATGATAGTTTGGAGGCTGACATTCCTTAAAACTTCTTCCTCTTTGGGACTTCCCTGGTGGCCCAGTGGTTAAGATTCTGCACTTCCATTGCAGGGAGATGTGAGTTCAATCCTGGTCAGGAGACTAAGATCCCACATGCCACAGAGCTTGGCAAAAAAACAAAACAACTTCCTCCTCTTTCCATTATGGGATCCTGTGTCTGTATTGAAGGAGGTACCCCTCTGCCTAACACATCCTATTAGCTCCTTTGGGGCTACCACACAGGTGAGCCCCACCTGGGACCAGGACACCCTGACTTCTGGGGATGGATCTGCACCTTCTGCCTCCCCTGTCCTTGGAGAGTTGTANTACAAACCCGGATAAAAAGAGAAGTATAATTAGTTACAGGTGCCACATTTTTATAAGATGAAAGAAAAATAATTGCTCTGGAAGTTTTCCAGATACCAAGGATGTAAAGACCAGTAGGTGCCAAGTGATGTAGTGGGTGAATAACAATATGATGGGCATTTGTTAATTTAAAAATTATTATTATTATTATTTTCGGCCACACCATGTGGCATGCAGGATCTTAGTTACCTGACCAGGGATTGAACCCATGCTCCCTGCGGTGGAAGTGCGGAGCCTTAACCTCTAGGCTGCCAGGAAAGGCCCATGATGGGCATTTGTCAGTTCACTCCACAAGTACTTATAGAACCCACACAACATGCTTACCATGCCAGGTGGATGGCACAATGAATGGGATTCAAGCCTTGCCTTCAGAGAGCTCACAGCTGGGCTGAGTCTGAGGGGCTTGTTTCCTGTATGTTTGTCTGTGCAGACTGGAGGCACAAATGTTAAACACAGTTCTGGCAAAAGAGGTTTTATTAGGGGTCAAATTCATGTCAGTTACATTTGCAGCTGCTCTTGTCTGCTATTCACGTTTGATAGAAACCTCTATCAAGCTGAAAAGAAATTCACATAAAAACACATAATACCCACAAAAACACATAATACACATAAATGCTTATGTGTGCTTTTTTTCTGTCATACGATGAGAGACCCTGAGAACACAAAGGTAAATATTAGGTGGAGTCAAGGCTTTCTGGAACCTCCCATGAAGGTAATACACACAGGCAAACAGAGTGGATTATGGTGGGTGGTAAGACAGAGGCGTGAGCTGAGATTTCTGGGGCCATCTGATTCTCCCAGGGGGAGTTAAGGAGGGGTCTACCAAGAGGAGAAACTTCGGTTGAAGGATCAGGAACAACTCAAAGAACAAAAGCAAACACTTGTGCATATAAAATGTGTTGAGGATTAACTCCTTTTAATCCTCAGAATGGTTCCATGAAGAAGGTAGTCATGATCCCCACCTGTTTCACAAGTAAGGAAACCCATGTACACGGAAGCTAAGCAGTGTTCTGCCCCGCAAGCAGATTTCCTTGCGGGGCAATGACGTCAAGCCTGGAGCCCCTCATCTTCCTTGTCTCCACTGGGTGACTTCTTTTGAGTCCCCCAGGAGACCCCTGGGTTTCCTGGCTGCAGGCTGTAATGGCACTGTGTACTTTCCCTTTTTAAAACTCATTACATAATTATACACTTATCTGTGCACTTATGTGTTTAAAGTCTGCTTCTCCCTGTAGGCCGCAATCTCCACTGGGACAGAATTACTGTGTGTACATCTTTCAACTATTTTATCTCTAGTGCCAGAGTTTGGCACACATAAAGCACTCAGCAAATACTCGAGTGGGCGGAGCCAGGAAAGGGCCTGAGCTGCATGAAGAATGCATGGTCAAAACCCAAGGTGGGAGTGAATCATGGAGATACTAAGACTTGAGACAAACCTATAAATCACACCCATCACCTATGCCAGTGGCTCTTTTGTTCTTGCTCGCTTTAAAATAGACCTCAGCCGGAATGACCCACTGAGGAAAGTAGGCTGTTTACTCTGCTGGGGCAGAGATAAGAAATANATCAAAACCCAAGGTGACGGGAGGTGGGAGCGAACCATGGAGATACTAAGACTTGAGACAAACCTATAAATCACACCCATCACCTATGCCAGTGGCTCTTCTGTTCTTGCTCGCTTTAAAATAGACCTCAGCCGGCACGACCCACTGAGGAAAGTAGGCTGTTTACTCTGCTGGGGCAGAGATAAGAAATAGGGAAGAAGCTTGCTGCTGCTGCTATTGCTGCTAAGTCACTTCAGTTGTGTCCAACTCTGTGTGACCCCATAGACGGCAGCCCGCCAGGCTCCACTGTCCCTGGGATTCTTCAGGCAAGAACCCTGGAGTGGGTTGCCATTTGGACGGGGCCAATTTTCATTCTTTGACAGCCTTGGCCTACTGGATGTTTCCTGAGCCAGGTTAGGGGCACAGAACCCTGTGGCTCAATGGTAAAGAAGCCATTTGCCAGTACAGGAGCCACAGGTTTGATCCCTGGGTCAGCAAGATCCCCTGTAGGAGGCAGTGGCAACCCGCTCCAGTATTCTTGCCTGGACAATCCCATGGACATAGGAACCTGGCAGGTTACAGTCCATGGCATCACAAAGAGTAGGATGCAACTGAGCACACATGTACAAACCTGCAGTAACAGATTTTAAAATCTTTTGTTTTTTAAATATTTATTTAGCAATAGTTATTTACAATAGTGTTAGTTTCAATTGTATAACAAAGTGATTCAGTTATATAATCATATTTTTACAGGTTATTTTCCATTATAGGTTGTTACAAGATATTGAATATAGTTCCACGTGTTCCCATGTGCTCAGTAAAGTCTGACTCTTTGTGACCCCATGAACTGTAGTCTGCCAAGCTCCTCTGCCTATGAGGTTTTCCAGGCAAGAGTACTGGAGTGGGTTGCCGTTTTCTCCTCCAGGGCATCTTCCCCACCCGGGGATTGAACCCACATCTCTTGCATCTCCTGCATTGCAGGCAGATTCTTTACCACTTGAGCCATCGAGGAAGCCCCTATAGTTCTATGTGCTACACAGCCGATCCTTGTTATTTATCTATTTTATGGATAGTGGTATGTGTCTGTTAATCCCATACTGCTAATTTATCCTTCCCCCTCCCCTTTCTGCTTTGGTAACCATAAATTTGTTTTCTTTGTCTGTGAGTCTGTTCTGTAAATAAATTAATTTGTCTTATTTTTTTTAGATTCCATGTTTTGATAATTTTCTTTCCTCCTTCAGTCTCTAGGAGACGGAGACAGAAAGGGCCTCATGCTGAGAGGTGGCTTTCGACATGCCTTTCTTTGCTCCCTCCTTCCCCAACCTTTTGGGAAGGTGCTTCCAGCTCCAGCTTGGGGTGGGAGGGGACAGGGAGTGGGTTCTCTCTCGCTGCTGTGGGGATGTAAGAACGGGCCGGTTTCCTGTCCTGTGACACCATGTTACTCTTGCTTTGTGTCCTGAGCGTCTTCTGCCTCCTGCTTTCTATTTCCAGGGGAGGATGGCAGCAGAGTCTATATTTGGTGAGATGTTCTGCTTCTCTTTGGTTCATTTGACTCAGGAAGGCTGGTTGATTAGACAAGTTCTAGAGCCTGGAAACTGGCCACTGAATTTTCCTAGCCTTTGTTACTTCTTTTAACCCCAGGGGGCTGCCAGGGATGAAGTGTCTGTTGGGCTCAGTTCTTCCTGCTGTTTGCATGATGAGGAGCTCAGCTTCTCTCAGGAAGAACTGGCTAAAGACAGAATTGACTGTAAAATTCTTTGCCTTGAATGTGGTCTTTAGTTTTCTGAGTCAAAGTAATTTATCTGTTCATTCGGTGGATATTTATTGAGTCACTTACCTCTATAACAATTACTAACATAGGAAGTCTATAGGGGTCCTGTGAAAATCATCGAAAGTGTTGCTGAGGCTGTTGAGAAGATATAGAGATTGAATATTTAAAGAGTGATCAGAATAGGCTTTATGGGAAGGTAGAGTTTGAGTTAGGCTCTTAAGGATGGATAAGATCTCAATTAGAGTCAACTTGGGTGGAGAGAGGCTATAGAATGAAATTCCAAGTGGAGGAGATTGTGTGAGCAAGGGTTAGGAGGAAGATGTATTTGGGATCTGGCAAAAGGAGCAGTACTCTTGGAGCAAAGAGTTGCTGTGATGGTAGTGGTCCTGGAGAAATGAATTTAGAGATGACTACTGGGGCTAGACAGTGGGGATACTCCAGGGCTTACATGGAGAGCCATAGAAGATTTTACAGCAGTGATACATTAGGATAAAACTTGGATTTTAAGAAGCTTCTTCTAAAAGAAGTATTGAGTTGGCCAAACAGTTCATTAGGAATTTGGGGGACAAAAAAAACCCCAAATGAACTTTTGACCCACCCAATATCTTCTGGAGGATAGATGAAAGGGAGGAGAAATTGATAGCAAGACCAGTTCAATTCAGTTCAATAATACTAGCTAACATTTACACAGTGCTTACAGTGTGCCAGGCATTGTTCTATACATTTCACATATATTAAATCATTTAATCCTTACAATAATCCTCTGTGTTTGATTTTATCATTTCTGTGTTACAGGCAAGGACACTAATGTATAAGGAAGTTAAGTGACTTGTCCAAGGTCATATTGCCAGTGACTTGCAGCATCAGGATTTGAACATAGGTAGTCTGACATCACTATTACATACACTTAATACTGCACTATAAAATTTCCCTAGATGTATTAAACCCCAGCAAAGTGTGAGGAGCTGCTAGCATCATATAAATGTGAATAAAATACAGGTGGTTTTGTCCTTCATCACTCAGTTAAGATGTAAATGTTTTGATAGTTCTTATGATGATTATCTTGAACTATGACTGGTGGTAGTGGATAAAAGGAATAATTGACAGAACCTTGTGCTTGATGTGCTGTGAGACTTAAGAACGCTTGTAATTTGGAATCTTGGGCTGACCTTTTCTTCAATTTACTCATTTGTAATATGAGTATAATAGCAATGACAGAGATTTTGCTTCTGGTCAAGATGAAGTAAAAGGAACCACATTCAAACTACTTGAAACACTAAAATTCAGAAACAACACGTGAAATGAAACAATAGTTTGCAAGTAACTGGGCATCAAGCAGAAAAAGACAGTAGTTCTTGAGGGATAAGAAACACGTGAGGTGAACTCTATCATTGTCCCAGCTTACTGTCTTGAGAGAGTTTCCAGACCACATAGAGGGAAGGGAAACCCAACCAATACCCGGCCAACTCCCTGAATTTAAAAGACAAAGCTGATAGTCCAGGGAGACCAAGGCCGTTCGAATTCTCAGGACAGAGTGACAGGGAAGAGAAAGCTGCAGAGAGAGAGGACTCCAGGCGTTTGTAGAGAATCCCTTTTGTGCTTTCAACTGAGTACTTATGTTGTTTGTGTGTGTGTGAAGAAACTATCCCAAGCTGAGGAAGGCTTCACTTGAAAGGATTAGAGGCAACAGTGTCTAGCAGTCACACAGGGCCAGACATAGTACCTATTCTCAGTAGCCTGACAGGAAACCTCAAGATTCAAGGGCATTGCTCTGGTTCTGCANTCAACTGAGTACTTATGTTGTTTGTGTGTGTGTGAAGAAACTATCCCAAGCTGAGGAAGGCTTCACTTGAAAGGATTAGAGGCAACAGTGTCTAGCAGTCACACAGGGCCAGACATAGTACCTATTCTCAGTAGCCTGACAGGAAACCTCAAGATTCAAGGGCATTGCTCTGGTTCTGCATAACAAATTTTAAAAGCAAGACACAAAATGATTAAATGGTTCCCAAGAACTGCATCCTGGAACAACTCTCACAAATACTTATAGGGAAATTTTTTCAACATCCAATAAGCTAAAATTTACATCAGTCATCTAAGCAAAAATTACCAGACATGCAAAGAAGCAGGAAAATACAGTGCCTAAATACGTGAACCGTGAACTTCCAGATGTTCAAGCTGGTTTTAGAAAAGGCAGAGGAACCAGAGATCAAATTGCCAACATCCAATGGATCATTGAAAAAGCAAGANGGGAAAGGCGAGGTGTCAGCTCCTGGGACCTTGTCTCTACGGTGAAGACCTGTCAGGCTGCTCTTCTGAAAGCCTTATGGTGACAGGGAGCTTGCTTTCCATTCCTGCATTCACTCTTGACAGTCAAATCACTTTCCCACTGAGATTTACAGTTTTAAAATGATTGGGAAAAAGTCTTATTTCCACGCTTATGTTTTCGGCTCAGCTTGAGGCATAAAAGGAAATGTTCTTATGGTAATTGCTCTCAATCAGTCTGGGGATAATCAATGACCTGCCAGTTTTCTAGCCTCCCTCTACCCTCAGAGCCAGAGATGGTGGCGCTCCTGCCCTGAGGGAGAGCCGTTCCTGAGCACGAGTTTCTGTGTGGCAGCAGGGGGCCCTCATGACACGGTGGCCAGGGCTCATCTCCTCTCTCTGGGAGTGCAGATGGTGTCACCCCCTTTTCAGAGTACACAGAGACTGGAGACATGGTAATTTTAGTGAGGGAACAGATATTTTGCCCTAACAGAGTCTTGATTCCCACTTGGGGAATTTATTTTCATAGAGTAACAGACTCTCAAATATCATTTCATCAGTGCTAGCATTTTCTGTGTCCCCTCTGGTTGTTGTTCCCTGCAGTGACAGGGACCTCATGACCGCAGAAGGCTGCCCTCCCATCTGTAGATCCTTCTGATGCTGGGAATAGATTTCACTGAGCTAAAGTCTGCCCCTTTGTAGCTTTCACGCCTGGATCCTGACCTTGGCCAAGGGACTCTGTAAAACCCAGCCTGATCATCCCTCCTTCACATGAATGCCCCCAGGCGCTTGGTGACAGTCTGAGTCTTTCTTCTCCAGGTGGGCTCCCTGTTCTTTGGAGGACTAGGTATCAAGCCCCTGGTGATCTTGGCTGACAATGTTTAGTTTCTCCCCAAAGCTAAAACATCACAGTCCACTGCTGACCTCAGTGCAGCACGTGGGGTAGAACCACCTCCTCTTATTCTAGATGCTCTCCTTCGTTAACACAGCCTGGGAGACTATAGAGCTCCAGTGCAGTCCATCCCTGTATTTACAGTAGCTGTGTTATATAAAGTCACAGAATTAGTGAATACTGGAGCCTCCTTCCTAAGGGACATACAGGCTTAGGGTTGCCCTGAGCTTCTGCTCACGATGTTTCCATCAACCAGTCAGTGCATAACCTTGTTTTATGTGCATTTCTTTTTAAAGACACCTTATTTAATATATGTTTTTGATCATCAGCATTGAAATCACACCCAATAGTGCTAAAAACTGATGCTTGAATAAACGTTATCTACCAAACATATTTCATATGACAGAAACATATTTCTCGTGCTTAGGGACACCAGATAACACTTCAGCATTAGGCTTAGGGGGCCATTTAAACAATGAAGTCACCAACAGCAAGCACGAAAATGAGAAAATCACAGTTCTGTGGAGACAGTGAAAAGGACTTGTTCATGGAATGAGCTGGAATGAGAAGACAGAGCATCACCTTGTTTGACTTTGGCCGGAAAGTGTGCATGGGGTGACTCAATTTTTTTTGCCACCCTTACCTGTCTGTGGGTGATTGCCCGAGTGCCTCGAGTATTGATTTGGGGATTACAGATAAATTTTATTCAGTGTGTGTGTAGTCTGTGAATAAGGATTGATTGTATCAATAGCATAAGGAGAAAGTCGAAAAAAAGAGGTTAAGCTTTATGCAGAGATGCGGAGGGTGAGTGCCTGGGCAGAAATCGTATGACGTCCTGGGCGAGTGTGTGTTGCTGGGAGGCGTAGGTCTGGAGCGTTGGTCCTGAGTGAACAGCGAGTGGGCCTTACTTTTCGTCCTGTGTCACTGCATGGACTCAGCTCGGGGAGCACACGTCTGTCATTTGCATCAGCACCGTCTGGCCCAGAGTGAGTACCTGGTGCCTGTTTGCTTTGAGGGCTATGGGGGTGTTGTTGATGCTGGTTCAGAGCAGAGGGAGAGAATGAAATGAGATGAGGGGTGCACATAGGACCTGAGGAGTGCTTGCAGTGAGTACACGAAGCTTAATTCAAAACATAAATGAAGAGGCAGTGGAAGGACCTGCTGGAGGAAACTGAAGTGGCTGCAGCCACAGAAAGATGATCTTGGGAGAGGCGGACTCTGTGTATTGGGAAGCGGGGCTGGGCAGAGGCAGAGGTGTGTTGTTTTCCATTTCCTTCCCTGGGGGGACTTTCTTTCTTGAAAACATGACTCCCCTCCACATGAAGGATGGATGCTCTTCATGACAGCTCCCTGAGACAGCTGGGCTCTTACGCCCACTGTTCAGATGAGCAAAGGGTGTGGGACAGAGAAGGGGATTAAGCCATCTTCCCAAGGGAGCAGGATCCGTGGCTGGAACCCTCGTTGACCTGACCATAGGGAGTGGCTTCAGCTGCATTCTGTGATGCACAGATGAGAGGACATCGTCTTATATATCTATTTTTGACAAGAAGTTAGGAAAGTGGAGGAAGTTGAGACAGCTTATAAAAGGAGGCGTGCTCTTCCTGCTACTTGATGGCATCAGTTTGGTTCAGTTCGATAGACATTGGCTGAGCCTCTGTGTGTCCTTTCTGTTGGAAAGGGTGGAATCACAGGCTGGACAGAGACAGAATCTGGTCAGGTGCAGCTGCCCATCAATAGGGGAGTGGGCTTCATCTATGAGTCAGGGAAGGACTTCCAGGATTGTTAGCACGGACTCACAGTGCTTGCTGAAATTCATACCCCTCTGTATAAGAAAAGACAGAACCTGCGGCCTGCTATAGAGGCAATTCTCTTCTGTTAGGTTGTCAGCTCAGTGCTTTGCCCTGTGGCTGCACATCTGAGAGTCCTAGGTGCCGAGGATTTTGGTGAAAGATAAAATGAGCGACAGCAAATGCCAGTCTAGCAGGGGAAGTAAATCAGATGGACATATAGCTGTATAGTTATGTTTTCCCACGATCGTGTGATTACAAAGGAAGGAAAAACTACTTCCTNAGTGCTTTGCCCTGTGGCTGCACATCTGAGAGTCCTAGGTGCCGAGGATTTTGGTGAAAGATAAAATGAGCGACAGCAAATGCCAGTCTAGCAGGGGAAGTAAATCAGATGGACATATAGCTGTATAGTTATGTTTTCCCACGATCGTGTGATTACAAAGGAAGGAAAAACTACTTCCTACTGGAAGGGCTGCTGGAGACAATTTGACATGTTACTTGATCTCAAAGTGCCCCTACCTTATCGTCCCATCTCTGCCTTCCACCCAGTTGCTCAAGCCACACAGAAGACTAATCACTGATTCGTCTCTTTTCCTCACCCCCCACATCCAGTCTGCCTCCAGTTTGCTTAGCATCTATCTCTAGCCTAGAACTTGAGTCTATCCATTGCGCTCTTTCTTTATTGTCACCACCCAAGCTCTGGGCACAACCCACTGCTGCTGGGGCTGTTGAAAGAGCTCCCTAGCTAGTTTAAAATTCTACCCAACCTCCTCTCCTATCAGTAGTTTTTGCAGCAGCCAGAGTAATTTTTCCAAAGTATAATTCAAGATCTTGCCACTCTTATTCTCAAAAGCCTTTGTAACATCCTATATTAGTCAAGTGAAACAACTTTAGGTATTTCAAAGGGACCAGAAATACAAGGATTTCATTGTAGAAACAGATAGAGGATGGGAGGCAACCCACTACCACCTCTAGGCTGGAGAGACCCAAGCTGAGAAGCCAGAAGCTACTCAGTCATGATGGCCACCAACCTCCCCCGCCTCTATGATGGGAGCTGGGACCTCAGAGGAAGGGGCCGTCTGGTGGGAAGCTACAATGACAAAAGAGACATTGCTATAAATGTCAGCTAGTGCTAAGAAGGCAATGGCACCCCACTCCAGCACTCTTGCCTGGAAAATCCCATGGGCAGAGGAGCCTGGTAGGCTGCAGTCCATGGGGTCGCTAAGAGTCAGACACGACCAAGCGACTTCACTTTCACTTTTCACTTTCATGCATTGGAGAAGGAAATGGCAACCCATTCCAGTGTTCTTGCCTGGAGAATCTCAGGGGTGGGGGAGCCTGGTGGGCTGCCGTCTATGGGGTCACACAGAGTCAGACACGACGGAAGCGACTTAGCAGCGGCAGTACCAAGAAGGAGAGAGAGAAATACTCTGGCTTCTCCCTATCTTCTGATCTCTCGTTAGGGTCTCCCAATGGCTGAACTCTGCCAAAAGCACACTGTCAAGGGAGCCTGGGAAATGCTGAAGGGCAGGAGCAAATTGACAGTGAATAGACCAAGTCTGGTGCCCCCACTGTCTGCCATTGTCTGTGGGGACACAAACCATCCTCCTCTGGTTACCTGTCCACCCTTGCCTTGTGCCAGCCTGCCCTGCCTCCAAGCAGGCCTGCTCCTCCAGTCTCCTTTCTAGTCCTGCAGCTCCCCAGGCTCATCCTTCCCCACCTCTTTGGACAGTGCCCGCTCTTTCTGGAATATGCACCCCTTGGCAACCCTCCTGGTTGGCTCCTTCTTTATGTCCTCAGTCTTAACTCAGATGGCACCTTCCCAGAGGGGCCTTCCTGACCACCCACTCTGAGTAAACTGGCTCCCCTCACCTTACTTATGGCCACTCTATAATATCACCCTGATATGTCTTTGTAGCATTTGTTTTCAGCAAAATTGTTTTATTTGTTTGTTGCTTATTACTGTCTCCCCTCGCTTCATTCAGGTCTCTGCTCAAATGTTGCCTCTACAGAGAGGCTTCCATGACCACCCAAGCTAAGGAGTGCCCCTCACCCTTCTCGATTTATTTCACTACACAGTTTTATTATTATTATTATTTTCTAGAGCTAGTCATTACTTGGGGTGTGTGTGCATGCACACACACACACACACACACACACACACATTTATTTTCCCCACTAGACCATAAACTACATGAAAGCATCTTGTTTACCTTGTTCTCTTGAAAGGAAAGCTCCAGAGAGGCAGGGATTTTGTGTGCCCCATTCAGCAGACCAAACAGTGTGACCGTCCCCGGTACTTAGAATGATGCCAGACATAGCACACACTCAGACTATCTGTGGCATGAATAAATTAATAGTGCAGTAATGGGAGAAAAGAAAGGACATTCTCAAACAGTACTAATAATGAAAAAAAGGCCAGAATGTGATTTGTAGTAAATAGGAGTTATGTGAAGAGAGGCAGGTTGAGGCTATGCTAAGAAGTTTATTCAGGTAGGTAATAAGGAGCCATGGAAAGTTTTTGAGCAGGACCATGCCATATTCAGAACTGCACTTTGAAGGGTGCATGGAAAGTATCCAAAGAGTTCTTGCATTTTAACGCCAGTGAAAATTTGGTAGCTATCCTAGTCACAATTAGTTTAGACAGAGGCATGCCATTAGCAAAGTGAACTTAAGAGGAATTCACTTGTTCATCAAGGGTTGATGAATAAATGATTGAATCATTGATGAATAAATGATTGAATCAGTGAATAATTTCAATAGCAGTTGAATAATTGAATCATTTATTCATCTAGGATTGGAGTGCCTCATTAAGAACCAAGTTCTGCTAGAGTAAGGGAAGATACATTTAAATGTAAAACAGGATGTCAGTGTAAACGTGAAACCAGGGCCCCTCCCCTTGGGCTCGCTGTCTAATAGGGGAGATAAACCTGTGGGCAGACGATTGCACCACAGTGTGATCTGTGCTAGCTGAGCTCTCATTGCAGAACAGGGAGCCCTCCCTGGGCTGTCACAAAGGTTGCTCACATCCAAGGCCCTGCTTAGAAGGTGAAGGGAAATGAAAGTGGAGGGACAGCACGCAATCCGAAGGGGTACAAGAGCGAGGCTGCTTGAGAACAGGGAGCAGTGGCCCTGTGGGCAGAGTTTATGGTGATGGTGAGGATCAGCAAGGGACGGTGGGTGTGGTCAGCGGCGAGAGGTTGGAATGATGGGGTGGGGGCCAAGCGATTGAAGGCGCTTCTCCGCCATGTAAGGAGGTTGAAGAGGAAGCCTATTTCCTATCACTCTCTGATTTCTGCTCTTAGGAGAAACAGTCTCTTTGTGCCCCTGACACATCTGATTTTCACACATTTGCCCCTTCTTTCCAAAGATATTTAATACGTTTCTGTTATATGCCACATACTATTCTCTGCATTGAAGATATAGTGGTAAGTAAGGTAAACAGGCTGTCTAGCAGGAAAGATGCATGTATCTGTCTATATATATACACACACACACATATTAAGTATGCATATTTATTTTTGCCATCATGCTTAATTTTATGAAAACATATTTGTGTGTGTATATATATTTTGACTACATATATTTTTTTGACAATTTAATGAATAGTTCTATGAAAAATCAAAACTCATAAGGAGCTATAGCGTGCTTCGAGAGGGTTTCTATTTAGCTTGGGAAGTCCTGGAAGGTCTTTTAGTGCTGTGGGAAGTGACATGTGAGAAAGATCGGAAGTGAGGAGCAAGCCATGTGAATATAATAGGGAAGAGTATTTTAGGCAGAAGGAATGGCAAGTGCAGAGGTCCTGAGGCAGGAGATGTTCCATGAAGGACAGGGAGGATAGGAAAGCTGGAGAATAGTGTGTGAAGGCAGAGGGGCAGGAATGCAGGGAGAAGTCAGGAGCAATCATTGGTGGGCTTGTAAGCAGAAGCCAAAGTGAGAGATTTTATTCTAAATGTGATGAGGAGTCACTGGAGGATTTTGAGCTGGGGGATGATGCAACGTGACTTATATTGTATTAGAATTACATCGACTGCTTCTGAGAAGGGGGCTCATGGGGCAGGTGAAGCCAAGGGACGGGTTGGGAGACAGTTGCTGTGGTACAGGTGAGAGACGATGGTGGCTTGGGACATCTGAGCAGCAGTGCGGTTGGTGAGAAATGGTCGGATTTCGTATACTGTGCACATGGAGTCAGTATAATTTGCTGATGGAGTGAGTGTGGGGTGTTAGGGAAGTGGAGAAGTCAAGCGGTTGCCAAAGTTTTATTGTTTTCTGGCACACTCCGCGGCATGTAAGATCTTAGTTCCCTGACCAGGGATTGAACCCATGCCCCCTGCAGTGGACTCAGGGAGAATGTCACTAGACCGCCAGGGAAGTCACTCTCGATGTTCGTGACTTGAGCAACTGGGTGATGTGGTGCTATTTACTGAGAGGGGAGACACTGACAGAAGCACTGACAGGGGGCAGAGATCAGGGAAATGAAGAATTTTCATTTGGGGAAGCCTGTCAGACCCCCAAGTGGAGACACCATGTGGGCAGCTGGATGCAGGAGCCAGGAGTTCAGGGGTGAGGTCAAAGGTGAAGACCTGAAGTCAAAGGTGGAGATAGACATTTGGGAGTCTCTGAATATAGATGGCAATTAAATGCCATTTCAGTGAGTCCTGACCACCTTTTCAGGACCAGAGTTAGTATGCCTCTTCCATGAAGCCTTCCTTGACTGCCCCCGGCATTTCCTTTGCCTTCCTGTCCTTTCCTTTAAGTTGAAGCCCTTCATTTGGGGTGCTTGGGAAAGCTATGGCCCTGAGATCTCTTGGGCCCTCATGGGGCCTTGACTAAGTAGGTGGGCCCACTGTCCACGGGATGAGGGTGCTCACCTTCTATGTGGAGAGGCCCGTGGACCATGTCTCCCAAGGCGCTACAGGATTGGTGTTTTGGGTCCACCAGACAAGGTGCATTCTTGTCTCAGTGCCTAGACACTCAGGGTGCTCAGCACACATTGGGATGGATTCACAACCTCATCAAGAAAGCCAAAGACGGAAGGATACATATAATATGATTGTATTTACTGGACTGGCCAAAAAGTTCATTCGAGTATGTCTATAACATCTTATGGAAAAATCCAGACAAACTTTTTGGCCAGCCCAATATATGCGTTTCCTTTGGCATGATGAAAAAGTTCTGGAACTAGATAGTGGTGATGGTGGCACGACACTGTAAATGTACTGAATGTGACTGAATTGTAACCTTTGAAACGGTGAATTTTGTATTATGTGTATTTTACTACAATGAAAAAAAATCAAGAAATGTCAGGGATGACAGTTTCTACAGGCTTCTCATTCTAGTCTCTCTTTTGCAGCCAATCTCCCTCTACCCCCCTCCTCCGCTGGCTCCTTCTCCTTGGGGCAGGGCTGGAGGCCAGGGGCAAGGCATGGGGATGAAGAGTTTGGAAGTTTGCGGCTGGGAGCTAGCACTGACTTGCTTCCAAAGGCAGTTTGTTCCGTTGTAGGGAGAGGTGGAGGGAGGCAGGCTTGGGATAGCAGAGCAGGGTGGATTTCCTCCCACCTGACCCAGGTCTGGGGTGCACAGGGGGTGGGACAAGGGCTGGTTGCAGGGTGAGAGCTAGCTAAACTTAGGAATCGCCATGGAGATGAGACTCTGCCTCTCTGAAGCTGAGTCCCAGGTGAGTCCAGCTGTCCCTGGTATTCCAAAAGGCCCCACAGAAGTCAGGCCACAGGTTGGGGCTGGGGGCCGAGGCAGGTGGCCCGGGATGTGAGCTGTATCCTGGAGGAGGAGGTGCAATAAATTGCTGGCTTGTGGAATATCAGGCACTGGCTGAACTATTTGTGCAGACTGGGTCTGACTCCTGGGTGCAACAGGAAATTGTCGAATTTGTCAGAAAGTACCATAGCCCAGGAATCTGCTCAGCTATTCATATTTCTCTCTGTGTGTGCTTGTGTGTGTGTGTGTGTGTGTGTGTGTGTGTCTAGTGGAGGGACAGCTATCTCCTGGGCCAGGGGCTGAGTAAACGATAAAGAATTGACCCTGGGAGAATAAGCAGAGAATATTATTCTGAAGAGAATTATGTGGCAAATCAGCAGAGAAAGTGTAAAACATAGGCAGTCTGGTCCTTCCAGAATATAATCTCAGAGACTTTTCATGTGGCATTAAAGCCTTTTAGGGTTTCATCCAATCTTATTGCTCATGTTTCTCCTACTGAAATCATTTTCCCGATACTTGACTGGACCACACTGACTCCAACCTCCTTGCCTTTGCATGTAAGAGTCCCTTTGGCCAAATCCTAACCATTCTTCAAGAACAGCACAAACCTCACCTCCTCCATGAACCCTTCCTGGTTTCCTTCAGCCCCCAGGGATCTGTCTGTCCTTTTCAGAATTCTTCAAAGGTTTGAAGTTGCTTTCACTATTTGGTTGAATCAGCTCTTCCCAAGAGAGCTATTTCAGAGATGTCACCACTGTTCGCAGGCACAGTGTAGATGTCTAACCAACATCTGGTGAGTGGAAATTTATGCAGTCCTAAAGATCAAGCAATCAGTGTTTAAAAAGAAGAAGGGGAAAAAAAGGCGGGGCAGATAGAAATATGTGTGATCAATGATTAATGAGTTCCCCAAAGAGAGTGCTTCAGGAACAAGACAGAGCAATATGGTCATTGGCAGCAAATCTATAATTGTGGCTGTCGGGAGAGAAGGGTGGCTGCCCTTAATTAATGGGTAGCTGGAAAAAGAAAAGACAGCAGCGAGAGAGGCTGAGATGGGAAGCAGGCTGAGAAAGCTTAGTGTGAAGATATTATGTGATGCTGGCAATTTTGAAATGTTACATTTAGCAATGAATAATGGATAACTGATCTAGTGGAAAGGGCAGGTTCTTTAGGAAGGTAAGAATGGGGTCTGTGAAGTGATAAGGAAGTTAACTGCAGGTAGCTGTGTTGGAAGATAGAATGTCAGTTTGTTTACCCATCTCGATGTTGTCTGCGGCTGTGAATGGACTTGCTGTGTGGAGTGCTAGAGCTTTAAACAGCCCTTGGTGTTGTTTACATGTTCCACACCCTTTCATGCTGAAGTATGGTGAATCAGTTAAACGCAGGCTGTGGGGGTAGGCTGCCTGGGCTTAAATCACAGCTTGATTACTTACTTATGGTACTGTAGGAATGCTGCCGAACCTCTCTGTGCCTCAGCTTTTCTCATCTATAGATGGGGTTAATAGCAGTACATTCCTTATGGTGCTGTGAGGATTAAATGAGGTGTAACTTGTGTAATGCATTCTGGAGTGCCTAGTGTGTTACAGAACTCAATATACTATTAGTTATTATTACCATCAGTTGTCAGTGTCTTCAAGGATTTGAGAATGAGATTGGTGTTCTTTCCAGTGTTCTTTAGAACCAGTGTTCTTTAGAACCAGTGTTCTTTAGAACCAGTGTTCTAAAGTTGGTGTTCTTTCCTGATGGAGGCAGTGAGAAGTTGTGGACCAATGTATAGTCATTCAGCCTCAAAGGTTTTGAAAGCCCTGATACTTCAAATATTTGCAAAAATGGTTGCAACATTCAAGAAGCGAATACCAAGAGCCTCTCATTGGGCTTGCAGGTTGAAGGGGCCGGTGCTGTTCGTGTGACTGTCCGTCACCTTGTGTTGCCAGTAGGCCTGTGCCTGGGGACAGGAGGAAAGGTGGATATTGGCTGCTGGTGTCCAGACAGGACCCTAAGGGATGCCATGACGGTGTGATGCGGTGGGTTCTCTGGGCCACAGACAGTTGTCTCAGCTGACCGCAGATCCCTGAGCAGTGCAGGGTGTGCTGGGTGTTTAGTGGGAGAGTGGGATATCCTCCAGGGGCCCCCAGACCTGGATTCATATCAGGCTTGGCTTCTCACTTCTTACGTGACTTCAGAAAGCTACTTAACTTCTTTGAGTCTCAGAACACAGGAGGAATATTTAAGATAATGTAGATAGAGAGTCTGGCACATTTTAAGGCTGCAAAGTGTTAATTCCCTTTTCCTTGTTTTCATCATCTGTAAAATGTGGGTAAAAAAAATCGTGCGAGGTGTTTATCATAATTACAGATAGTAGTTATTCATTCAACAATTTTCTTTTATTATTCACTCTGTGTCAGACACTACCTTAAGGGCTTAGGGCGTATCAGCAAATAAAATAGNCCTTTTCCTTGTTTTCATCATCTGTAAAATGTGGGTAAAAAAAATCATGCGAGGTGTTTATCATAATTACAGATAGTAGTTATTCATTCAACAATTTTCTTTTATTATTCACTCTGTGTCAGACGCTACCTTAAGGGCTTAGGGCGTATCAGCAAATAAAATAGCAAAGATACTGGCCCTTTTGTGGTTTACATTTTAGCAAGGGAAGATAGACAGTAAACTAGCAGAAGCGAATAGAGTTTCTAGTTTGTAAAAAGACGTTAAGTGCTGTGGAGGAAAAAGAAGAGTGAAAGTAGGATCTGGGGCCTTGGGAGGGCTGGGGTGGGGGGCAGTGTGTATATGAAATGAGATGGCCAAAACAGACCTCGTTGACAAGGTGGTATTTGCACAGAGACTTGCAGAAGGTGAAGAACTTAGTCGTGATGGCATTTAGGGAAGAGCATTCCATGCAGAAGAGACAGTACATTTCTTCAGATGCTGTGAGGCGGTGCCTAGAGTGTTCCAAGAATAGCAAGAAGGCCAGTGTGGCTAGAACAGAGTAAAGGGAGAAGAGAAGGAGATGGAGTCAGGGAGTAACGGGGAAACCTGGCCACAGAGGGCTGCCACTGGGGAGACTTTGCTTCTACTCTAAGTGAGATGAGGGTGTGCTGCAGGATGCTGAGCAGACAGGGGTGATGCGATCTGCCTGCTTGAGAGAATTACACTGCACCCTGGCTACTATGTCCACAGTTGACCATAGAGAGGCAAGGATGGAAACGAAGAGACCAGTTAGAAGGTTACTGCTGTGTCCGGGTGAGAGATGCTGGTGGCGTGAATTAAGATGGTGCCAGTGGTTGGTGAGAAGGAACTGGGTCTTCTTATAGTCTGGATGGTAGAGTCATTAAGTGTCGCTGATGACTGTATGTGAAGAATAAGAAAAAGATGGGAGTTAAGGATAGTCTGAGTAACTGGGAAGATGGAACTGCCATCAGTTCAGAAGAATGTAGAACAGGTTTTGATGGGAAAAATTAGAGTTCACCTTTAATCATGTTGAATTCGAGCTGTATACTGAAAATATCCAAATGGGAAAGTCACATTAACAGTTGGCTACATGCATTAGAAGTTTGGGAGACTGATAGGGGCTGAGAGATAAATTTGGGAGTTGACAACACAGAGGTGGAATTAAAGCCACGACACTGGATGAGGTCACCGAGGGCGTGAGTGTAGACATACAAGAGCAGAGAATGAAGGGCCAAGTTTTAGGGCCTCCAGCTTGAAAAAGTTGAGTGGAAGTAGAAGAACCAACAGAGGAAGTTGAAAGGAAGTTGGCAGAAGCAAAACCAAGAGAGTGTGCTGTAATGGGAGTCAAATGAAGAAAGCGTATCAGGAGGAGGGAATGTGTGATGGGTCAAGTATGTTAATTACCTGCTGTGGCTCACTCCAAAACCTAGTAGCTTAACACAGTGTTCATTTTCTCACAAAGTTTCTGAGGGTCAGGAATCGGGGAGTGGCTAAGATGAGTGGTTTTGCAGGATCTCTTGTAGGGTTGCCGTCAAGCTATTAGCAGGGGCTGAAGTCATCTCAAGGCTCAACTGGGGCTGGAGAATTCTGTGCCAGGCTTACTGTTAGATAGTTCTTTGGCAGTCCTCAGTTCCTCACTGGCTTCTGGCCAAACAGTTCATTTTCTCACTATGTGGGTTTTTCCATAAGCTGTCTGAGTGGCTTCATGACATGGCAGCAGCTTCTCCCAGAGCAACTGATCCAAGAGAAAGACAGCATGAAAGGGACCTCCCAAGATGGTCGTCACAGTCTTTTCTAACCTAATTTTGGAATTGTCGTACCATCAACTCTGGATGCTCTTGGTCACACAGCCCAAACCTGGCACAGTGTATAGGAGGTTATACAAGGGAGAGAGTACCAGGAGTGGAGATGTCTTAGCAGCTGACTACTAGATCAAGCTGAGAATACTCAACAGAGAGTGAAAAACTGATGATGGGGAAGAGAAAGACAAGGACTTCCTGGTGGCCCAGTGGTCGAGAAGCTGCCTTGCAATGCAGGGGATGTGGGTTTGATCCCTGGTTGGGGGACTAAGATCCTACATGCTGCAGGACAACTAAGCCTGCGCACTGGAATTACTGAGCCCTTGCGCCACAGCTAGAGAGGGGCCTGCTTGCTGCAGTGGAAGATCCCGTGTACTGCAGCCAGGACCCAACACAGCTGAAAATAAATGAATACATTTTTTCAAAAGAGAAGAGAAAGAGAATTACTGGAATATTGTCCTTGAGTAGGAAAGAGAGATAAGCGCTGTGTCATGGAGGAGTGGACCTCAGCTAGACGCGTGCTGGGATCAGGAAAACAAACCATGTGGTGGGGGTAGATATGATTACGGGAGTTTGTGGTGTTGTCTTCTGATCATTCCTTTTTCCTCACTGAAGTGGGGAAGCAAGGCTATCAGCTGGGCTGGCTATGATATATTTTAAAAATCATGGTTTTGATCCTTCGATGACTTTGATGGTGGTGGGTAACTATGGCCGCTGTTAGGATACCCCTGTCATGATTCCTTTTGCTTTTAGTTAAAAGGTAGACTTATATTCTTGTAACTTGTCCAGATGTGCAGCATCTGCAAAGTCATGGTACTCTTTTTGAATTAACATAGAAAGAAAGATCTGTTTAACTCCACGCTAAAAACATAAAATCACCTGTGCTGTGCTCAGTCATGTCTGACTCTTTGTGACCCCATGGACTGTAGCCCGCAAAGCTCCTCTGTTTATGGGGTTCTCCAGGCAAGAATACTGGAGTGGGTTGCCATGTCCTCCTCCAGGGGATCTTCCCAACCCAGGTCTCCTGCATTGCAGGTGGATTCTTAACTATCTGAGCCACCAGGGAAGCCCTAAAACCACCTACCCTCTTTTTACATAGATAAGAGCTACCAGACCACAAGAGTTTAAGGGAAAAAAAAAATTACAGGAAAAAATCTTAATGTTCTTTCCATTAATGGAAATTCTTTTCATTAATTATTTTTTTCTTCTTGGAAATGGGAGAAGACTGGAGGTTCTTTATTTCAAGAGTAGAACATATCTGGTCAGAACAATCAAGGTGCCTGGTTGCAGGGTCTCTGTAGTTGACCTGAAAAATCACTGGCTGGGACTTTTAGGGTAGTTCGGAGCCCTGAAGATAGAAAGGCTCTGCCTCCAGATGAGGGGATTAGAGTACAGAGGAAAAGCACAGGGACCTGTTGGCATTCTCAGAATGTCTCTGGAAGAAGCAGAAGCATCAGCCTCATCCCAGTGTACCCCCCACTGCCGCAAGCTTCCAGCAGGCTTTGTGTTATTAAATCCTATCCTCTTTTAGGTCTCACTAAAATAAATAGTGGTTAGGACTCTGTCTTGGACCCCTAAGCAGCCCAGACTGTGAGCTGGGTCAGGCTACTTGGTCTCCTCTTGACCACTAGGAGAGGGGAGGACGGTGAGAGGTTTTTGAATGGGTCACACCTATGATGCTTAGACTCCAGCATTAAGACCTAGTGTCCCCTCCCTCTCCTTCTTCCTCATCCTCTCTTCCCCTTGCCTGGCTCATTAGTCCTGGGACCTCCAGGTTCAGGCCTGAGCATGAGGTCAGCCCTTGCTCCTCCTGTGCAGTAGGCAGTTCCTATGGTTGCTCTCCTGGTTCCCAGAAAGCCCTCGCCCCATTGGTTGGGATGGAAAGTAACCTTGGAGATCCTGGATGCTCTCCTAGCAACCATACCAGACCTGGTGGCCACCTCATTTTTGCAGAGACAGATGCTCCTATAAGAGGAACAAATCAATTAACCATCCTGATTCTAGTGTACTAATGCCACCTTATCAAGCTGGTGCGTAGCTCAGAGAAGTCACCTCTTCCTCTGATCCCTGCTCTGACACTCAATTTTCCATTGTAGCATCAGCCCCAGGCTTCTGGAAGGCTCTGCAGACCACAGGATTCCTGTAGTGGGTTGATTTTTTCTCCCTTTAGAATCTGCCTGCAATGCGAGAGACCTGAGTTTGATCCCTGGGATGGGAAGATAACTTGGAGAAGAGAATGGCAACCCATTCCAGTATTCTTGCCTGGAGAATCCCATGGACAGAGGATCCTGGCAAGCTAGTCTATGGAGCAGGACATGACTGAATGATTAACAAACACACACACAGTGTATATATGTCAATCACACTTTCCATCCCACCCCCTCCTACCCCCTCCACCCCCGGTATCCATATGTCTGGTTTTTTATATCTATGTCTTTATTTCTCTCTTGCAAATAAGTGCAAGTGCATCATTTTTCTGGAGTCCACATATAAGCAATACTATATGATACTTGTTTTTCTCTTTCTGACTTTCTTCATGCTGTATGACAGTCTCTAGATTTCTCATGCAGTCTTCACCGTGTGAGGAACAGCTATTCTTCTCCTCCCTATTTTCTGAAAAGTAGGACAAAGATGTGCTAAAACTTTAAAGTAGATGATAATACCAACAAACAACTTTTTCCTCCATAGGCTTTAAGGCTTAGAAAATGCTTTCTCACTTTATTCGATTTAATCCTCATAATAAATCTGTTGGAGGCCAGGACAATTAACTCCATTTCACAGATAAGAAAACTGAGGCCCCGAGACACTGCTGACTTGCTCAATGACATTAAGCTGGTAAATGACAATGCTAGGAATAGAGCAGAGAGAAGAAGGGCCAGAGAGGGTGATTCAAAGCAAAGGCTTCCTTGGAGGAAACCCTCCTGGCAGCTGGAGCCAGGCAGCTTGGAGAGTGCTTGCTCTCCATGGACCTTGCTGAAGGAGACTGAGGCTCCCGGGGCCACCAACACCTGCCTCCTGCATACCCAGCCTGGGTCCCGTGTCAGCTTTCCATTCTGTCTCATTTTCAGGAAAATGCCATAGCTGCACTGGGGACCTACTCTAGTATGTTTCCAAGAGGTTTCCCTTCATCTCACAAAACCAAGCACCTCTTTGAAATCTTTAGCCCCATCCCTAAAAATCACCCTTCAACTTGGTCAAAGGGCAAAAAAGCAATGGAAAAGTCAACTAAAAATGAATCCCCTCCTCTCTTCTGGGTTCTGCTGTGCACTTCAGAAATTCTGTCTACCAAGAGCACATAAAAATTAAGAGATTCTCCTCTGAAGATTCTAGGTGATGTAATTAATTCTTCAGTGAACCTCCTCATCCCCCCAAATCCCTTAAAGACTTGTCCTTCTGTTGTGACCTTTCTGCCCCTCTTCTGAAGTTGTGGGTGCTAACTGTTCCTGAAATAACCTGAATCAAAAAGTAATGGCTTTCAGGAAAGTTACAATTAGCTTTTCACCGGGAAGAAAGCTGAAAGAGGTGTTTTTTTGTTTGTTTTTATTTAGAAAAGGAAAAGAGATGGAAAAAGAAAAAAGAAGCAACTGAAAAATCTTGTGGCCTTCTGAGTTTGTTGAGAAAACACTGAACTATGTCAGGCAAGAACTGTTCCAACAGGAGACACATGGATTTTTGGCTTCTTTTCATTGTTTTTATTGCTGATTACATCCTCTTTTTCTAGATTGTCAGTGTTGAGTAGAGGTGAATGAATTACTTTCCCTCACAATTCATTGATTTCTGTGTTGACACACATTGATTTCAGCTCAGAATAAGGAAGAAAGAGAGTCCTAATAGAGCTGTCTTAAGTTGGAAGAGTTGCCTTGGGGGCAGAGTTATCTGTGTCAATAGAGGTGTTCAGACATAGGCTGAGTGGCTGTGCAGGGAATATTTGGATCTGACTCAAGCAATGACTGGGAGGGTAGCTTGGGTAATCCTTAATGTCCACTATGTCTATCTCATGTTCAGTGTTATGAGATGACTTAATCTCTTTAGCTAGAGCCTAGATCTTACCCAGGACAATATTTTCAATATGGTGGTATGCTAGAGGGTTTTTGTTGGTGATGGGTTTACCATTAAAAGCATGAAAAAGTATAAAACAACAATATACCATTCCATGCCTATTAGAATGGCCAAAATTCAGAATATTGACAACACCAAATGTTGGCAAGGATGAGAAGCAATAAGAACTCTCATTCATTGCTAGGAGGAATACAAAGTGGTACAGCCACTTTGGAAGACAGTTTGGCTGTTTCTTGCAAAAATAAACGTACTACTACTATATGGTATGAACCAATACCATGTTCACTGGTATTTATGCAAAGGAGTTGGAAACTTATGTTCATAAAGAAACCTGCACACAGACATTTCTAACAGCCTTAGTCATAATTGCCAAAACTCAGAAGCAAGATACCCTACATCTTGGACATGATGGATGAACTGCAACACCAGACAATGGGATATGACTCAGTACTAGAAAGAAATGAGCTATCAAGCCATAAGAAGGCATGGAGGAAGCTTCAGTGCCTGTTGCTAAGTGAAAGAAGTCAATCTGAAAAGACAACATACTGTAGGGTTCCAACTGTATGATATTCTGGGAATGGCAAAACTATGGCAACTGTCAAAAGAAATTGTGGTTGCCAGGGGTGAAAAGGGTGTGGGGGGGGATGAAGAGGCAGAGCACAGGGCATTTTTAAGGCAGTGAAAATACTCTTTTTGATACCTGTCATTATACATTTGTTCAAACCTATGTAATCTCTCGGCTTTGATAATGATATGTCAGTGGAGGTTCATCAGTAGTGGCAAATGTACCATTCTGGTGGGGGGTGTGGACAGTAGGGGAGGCTATGCATATGTAAGGGCAAGAGGTACATGAGAACTCTATGTGCCTTACTCTCAATTTTGCTTTGAACCTAAAACTGCTCTAAAAAATTGAAGTCTTTTTTTTTAAAAATGAAAAAAAAAGGTAAAAATAGCACATCAAATCATGATTTTATGGATATCATTGCCTAGGATGAAGCTGAGACAGTCAATGCCATGGTAACCCACTCTAAGATTGCACGAATTACAGGTGGGGTCCTAAGACATGACCTTGAACATTTAAAACCTTCATTGCTGAATTTCGACCCTGACTGTTGCAAAGCTTGAATAGTTCAGACGATCCAGGTAAATGATACGAAATCATATGTACAGTATTTCCATGCTGTATCTCAGTGCTCTTTTCAAGGATACATTGTGAAGCAGATTTCAATTTGCATGGCCACAAAACTCAGAAATAGATATGATTTTCATTATTTCCAGAACCTTATTTGATTTCTGAATCCCCAGCCACTGTAATGGTGATCAAGTTGATATTTTCAAATTCATGTTTTTTCTTGGTTCTAGCCAGAGATTTTCTAGTTAATGCACGATTTATCATTCTTTTGATTAAATATATCGTGAACTAATATTCTGTCTCCTACCCTTTCTCCCCTGGCCTGACATTGGGGTGGGGTATGTGGCCTGTGAGGGTGGCCACAGACTGGCCATGATTGGAGTGTNTCATTCTTTTGATTAAATATATCGTGAACTAATATTCTGTCTCCTACCCTTTCTCCCCTGGCCTGACATTGGGGTGGGGTATGTGGCCTGTGAGGGTGGCCACAGACTGGCCATGATTGGAGTGTAGATAGCCTCTGCTGGGTGGGCATGGGTGTGACTGCATTAGCTGCTGGAGCCTCTGTGTGCCCCGCCATGCCTCTAGTCGCTTGGTTCTTCCTTGCCTGAACCTTGAGGCCCCTTCAGGACAGTGGCTAGATCCCCTCAGCCCTCTCCATGGCCAGGAATGTGTGCTGAAGATAGGAAATCTACAGAGAGTCTCCTGCACCACTTGGAGGACACGGGAACTTTAGGGGCGGCTCAGACAGTCAAGAATCTGCCGGCAGTGCAGGAGACGTGGATTTGATCCCTGGGTCAAGAAGATCCCCTGGAAAAGGAAATGGCTACCCACTCCAGTGTTCTTGCCTGGAAAATTCCATGGGCAGTGGAGCCTGGCATGCTACAGTCTATAGGGTCATAAAGAGTCGGACCTGACTAAAGCGACTTAACGTGTATGTGGNGTGCAGGAGACGTGGATTTGATCCCTGGGTCAAGAAGATCCCCTGGAAAAGGAAATGGCTACCCACTCCAGTGTTCTTGCCTGGAAAATTCCATGGGCAGTGGAGCCTGGCATGCTACAGTCTATAGGGTCATAAAGAGTCGGACCTGACTAAAGCGACTTAACGTGTATGTGGCTATCCCAGGCCCTCCCTCTGCCTCACCCCAACCTGGCCCTGCCTCCAATTTTCCTTGTGACATGTTAAATGCCGGATGGTTAGGGCCCTTCAAGTGACTGTCTCTGCCCAGGGTTCCGGAGAGGAAGCAGGCACACTTACTGTATTATTGCTGTAGCAGCTTCCAATATGCTCTTTCCCTGCTCCCTAGAGTCTGTTCTCAACACCAGGCAAGTAGAATAGTGTACTGGCTCTGCTTAAAACCCTCCAGTGGCTTCCCATTNTAGTAATTATGTGGTAAAATACACGGTAGATGACCAGAAAGAAAGAGGCATAAATGAGCAGTGAGAGAGCACAGAGATGAGGGTGGGATGAAGAAGAGAGTTAGAAAAGCTCTCAGAGGCCAAGTACGCTTGAAAGTCATCAGTTCATCCTTTTATTTTCGTGGGGACCTGAGCACCCAGCTCAGAAGCCATGACTTTCCACTTGCTGGCCCGCTTCGCTGTAACTTCCCATGTGTCTGATCACAGCCGAGAGGGTGTCCAGACAAAGGCTGGCTTCTGAGACAGGTCTGACACTGGGGTCTGACCCCCAGGAGGGGCCACTGGCAGACAGGCAGGGGAGAGTTCGGTATCTGGAAGGGACGGCCACCACCACAGGGGCTCACATCTGGCCAGAATGCAAGGCCTTGAGGGCTTAAGGTTGTCCTACTTTCTGTGGCCGCACCGTGGAAGCCTGAAGTGCAGACTCGGGGGTTCTGCCCTTGTTTCTCTCGGTTGGTGGTGGCTCCGACTGGCTCTCTCCAGGCAAACCAGATTCCCTGCTTAGAGCTGCAGAGGAAGGGGCTGCTTGTGGGCTAGTGCCTCTGAGAAGCTGCACTGGAACTGGAATCCTGCTCAGAAAGGAGATGCCGCTTGTGCCGACTCCCACCCCTTTACTGCGGCAGTAAATTATTCCTCTTTAAAAGACAGCTTCCAGGCAAATCAGTTCAAGTCATCTTGGTCTGTGTGGGCAGGAAGGCCATTATCAAGCACTAGTTGGAGATCTCAGTGCTCCTGAAACTGACACTTGACAAGCACTTGATGGAAACAGAGGTGATGGGGGAGTTTGTGCAACACCCTGCGTTCAGCTGTCGGAGCCCGGCGATGCTGCAGTGGTTTGGACAAATGTCTTTCAGGGAATAGGTGTGGTCTNGGCCATTATCAAGCACTAGTTGGAGATCTCAGTGCTCCTGAAACTGACACTTGACAAGCACTTGATGGAAACAGAGGTGATGGGGGAGTTTGTGCAACACCCTGCGTTCAGCTGTCGGAGCCCGGCGATGCTGCAGTGGTTTGGACAAATGTCTTTCAGGGAATAGGTGTGGTCTCCTGGAAGTCAGCCCTCAAGCCAGACAACTGTGGCACCTTAACTCGCTTTCTATAAGTAAAAAGGGTGGCGGCATTTCTTTTCTCTCTAACTGTCATCATAACTGATTCTTTCCAGATCCTGAGAATGTTATTCTGTCCTTAGGTTTCTACTTGCTTTAAGATCTCCAGAAAAAGTAGGCCTTCCTTTTTAGCTTTGCTGTCTTGTCTGTTTATGTCTGGATGCTTTAAGGGAGTAGAAAGAGTAGCAGAAGTAACAAATCCTGGAAAAGTCACAAATGCTCAAGGAATTTCAAGATACTCTTTTTTTTTTTTTCTATTTTTTTTCTTTCTTCTTTTCAAGGTACTCTTGTAGAAGTAATATTTGGTTAAAAAAAAAAACAGAAATTTTTTTTTTTTTTAAATGCTGGGCTAACTCCTTCGGTTTCTTCCTGGATTCTTTTTGTGGCACCATAAAGAATTACCAGTGCCTTTATCATTCCCTGACACATAGTAGGTGCTCAACAAATGTTTGTTGAATGAATCCATGGACATTTCTGTGTGGAAATTAAGCCTCCCCTCCCATGTTAAAGCATCTCCCTTCCCCTCTCTGAGCTAGGCAGGTCCTGTGGAGATTGTAAGAAGTTCTTAAAGCAGAACAGCAAAGGCAAATATTCAAGCAGATTGGAAAGTGGCAAGCAAAAGCCCCTTAAGCCCACTCCTGCCCACTCAAATGCAGTGGTAAGGATCTCTGCAGAATCCAGTACTTTAAGAGGACTGATTTATCACAATAGCAAAATTATAATATGGGAAATTGCAGAATATCTTCCTTCCTCTACCTCTCCTTCTTCTCTTTCCCCTCCCCCACTCCTTTCTTTTATAAAAACGTATTGAATGTTTTTTAGGATTGGGTGCTGGGGATACAGCAGTGGATAAAGCTGCTGTGGTCTCTGCCTCATTGTTCAGTCGCTAAGTCCTGTCTGACTCTTCATGACCCCATGGACTGCAGCATGCCAGGCTTCCCTGTCCTTCACTATCTCCTGGAGTTTGCTCAAACTCACATGCTTTAAGTCAGTGATGCCATCCAACCATCTCACCTTTTGTAGCCCCCATCTCCTGCCCTCAATCATTCCCAGCATCCAGGGGCTTTTCCAGTGAGCCGGTTCTTCAAATCAGATGGCCAAAATACTGGAGCTTCAGCTTCAGCAACAGTTCTTCCAGTGAATATTCAGAGTTGATTTCCTTTAGGATTGACTGGTCTGATCTCCTTGCTATCCAAGGGACTCTCAAGAATCTTCTCCAGCACCACAGTTCAAAAGTATCAATTCTTTGGCTCTCAGCCTTCTTAATGGTCCAACTCTCACATCTGTACATGACTACTGGAAAAATCATAGCTTTGACTATATGGACCTTTATCAGCAAAGTAATGTCTCTGCTTTTAATACTCTGTCTAGATTCATCATAGCCTTTATTTCAAGGAGCAAGCGTCTTTTAATTTCATTAAAAGACCAGTCACCATCTGCAGTGATTTTGTAGTCCAAGAAAATAAAATCTGTCATCATTTCCATTGTTTCCGCATCTATTTGCCATGAAGTGATAGAATCAGAAGCCGTGATCTTTGTTTTTTGACTGTTAAGTTTTAAGCCACCTTTTCCACTCTCCTCTTTCACTTTCATCAAGAGGCTCTTTGGTTCCTCTTCACTTTCTGCCATAAAGGTGGTGTCATCTGCATATTTGAGGTGATTCATATTTCTCCCCACAATCTTGATTCCATCTTGTGCTTCATCCAGCCTGGCATTTCACGTGATGTACTCTGCGTATAAGTTAAATAAGCAGGGTGACAATATGCAGCCTTGACATACTCCTTTCCCAATTTGGAACCAGTTCATTGTTCCATGTCTGGTTCTAACCATTACTTCTTGACCTGCATACGGATTTCTCTGGAGGCAGGTAAGGTGTTCTGGTATTCCCATCTTTTTAAGAATTTTCTGCAGTTTCTTGTGATCCACACAGTTAAAGGCTTGAGCGTAGTCAATGAAGCAGAAGTAGATGTTTTTCTGAAATCTCTTGCTTTTTCTATGACCCAGCAGATGTTGGCAATTTGATCTCTGGTTTCTCTGCCTTTTCTAAATCCAGCTTGTACATCTGGGGGTTCTTGGTTCATGTACTGTTGAAGCCTAGCTTGAAGAATTTTGAGCATACTCTTTCTAGCATGTGAAATGAGTGCAATTGTATGATAGTATGAACATTCTTTGGCATTGCCTTTCTTTGAGATTGGAATGAAAACTGACCTTTCCCAGTCCTGTGGCCACTGCTGAGTTTTCCAAATTTGCTAGCATATGGTCTCTCCATGTAGCTTAAAGGCCAGTGTGTTTGCGTGTGTGTGTTTATGTGTGTTTTCGGGGGGTAGTCTGTNTCTTTGAGATTGGAATGAAAACTGACCTTTCCCAGTCCTGTGGCCACTGCTGAGTTTTCCAAATTTGCTAGCATATGGTCTCTCCATGTAGCTTAAAGGCCAGTGTGTTTGCGTGTGTGTGTTTATGTGTGTTTTCAGGGGGGTAGTCTGTGGTGTGAGCCTGCTGCATAATTGATTAAGGCCAACACCAACACTTTGTATTGCTGAGGTCTTGTTTCCCAAATCCTTAGGATCCTTTGGTGAATTGATTGTCACACCACTTAGAGTTTCTCCTTTTTCTTTCATGTAAAGTATATCTGTTTCTCTCTGTGCACACTATGATGTGGCTAATTTATAGCAGTTGATTAATAACTCACTGGCCTGGCCAATATTCCATTGGATTCACTTTTATGGTTATATCATAATATAAACAGCAGTTGTGTGATGCAGACGATCACCATAGATTTTCTCTTTCCTATCCTTGACATGCAGGTAGATTGCATTTCTGCTCTCCTTTGATTAAGCAGGGCCAGGAGACAGTTCTGGCTAATGGAAGAGGGCGGTGATACTACACATCGCTTCCAGATCTGGCCTCTAGACCTTTTGTAAGATTCCCCAAGTGCTTTTTCTTTTCCTTTGTCTCCCGGCTGGAGAGAAAAAGTTTAGTGGAGGACGATGAGGCTCTGGGCTCAGTTGTTAGCTGCCTATTTTTGTTAATAAAGTTTTATTGAAGCAATATTCATTTGCCTATGTATTATCTATGGCTGCTTTTACACTACAAAGGCCATGGTGAGGAGTTGAAGCTGAAACTCACACCCTGCTAAGGCTAAAATATTTACTTTCCAGCCCTTAAAAAATATGCCATCTTTAGGGGATGACAGAGCCCATGAATGAGATCAGTCTGGGTTCCAAAATGACAGTGGGGTACAGGGTCTTTCTTTCCCACCTTCTAGGCCAACTTGCATTGTTTGACTACGACATGAGAGAGAAATAAACCTTTTTTTTAAAAAAATATTTTTCCAGTTTTATTGAGATACAATTGACCTATAGCAGTGTATAAGTTCAA